>JAIFAC010000207.1:0-146281 GCA_026545765.1 Plantago major | reverse complement strand
TTTTCTTCATAAAAACTACAGCAATAAGGTTACCCAAGGACTTGGGGATAACTGACTCGGACCTATACCAATATGGTTCGTAATGTTTTTCACGCTGCAATGGGGATCTTCCATCCGCAGGAGAAGGCCACCTCATGCACGCATATATCCAGGAGGGTTATAGAATGCATGCCTTCAGGATCATTATTTCTACGAGTCGTGGATTTCCCATTTTCGCCCATTCCTAATCTCCTCGTTTGACCTCCGGATGTAAGAAGAAGCTCCCTGCTCAGCCCAACTCGTCGCTATCACCATCTGGATGCGGACGAGAAATTTGATCCGCCTTTAGCACCAATTAATGGAAGATGGATTGAACGGGCGCAGCAGGTGTAGTGCACGCCGATCGGATCGTCAGGGGACGAGGCTGAGATCCTTCTCCTTCTTCTTCCTCGCCTCATCTTCCTCTTCCTCACCATCTTCTTCCTCCTCGATGACACCTTCGGTCTCCCGGATGTGCGGTTGACGGACTGCTTCGCCACAATAACACGGTCCTCCACCCCACCGAACATCTCGACTTCATCGCCTCCCGACCGCCGCCTTCCCACTCAGACGCAGCTCGATCGGATCTCGGATGTCCCGATGCCACCTATGGTCCGAGATCGACTAACGACCTAGTCCTAGTGTCACCGTCTAGAAAACGTACGTAACAGATTGGCCAAGACCGCTAACTCGTTGCTCAAAGATCGTAATCTCTCGACGCACTCCCAAGCTCCACAAGTACAAAATCCTCATGGATAAGGTCAGATCCGCACTCGTCCCTAAATCTACCGCCATCTAACTGGGCCTGCGGTCGTTCTTCGATTAACGCTTCCCACATCCTAAAGCGTATGGAAACAAGTCAGAATGATGGTGTTGATTGTCCCGAGAGTTCGCTATTAATTTCTAAGTCAAAGAAAGTCAATGGATTTCTACTTAACGCTACCGTCAGCACTATCACCTACCTTGCCCATGATCGGGAGCTGCAAATTTATTGCAGATCAGGTGCCGACCGGCACCAACATATTACCAAACAACATGCATAATCAAATTTTGTTACGCCGCATACACATGAGATGCATCAACAAGATAATGGGCAATAAATTGCCGCTACAAAGACGGAGGATAAATTATTTCAACTAAAGAGCGTTGCTAAGCCTATCACCGCCAATATGCTGAGCAGACTGACAATTTTCATATCCAAGGCAAAGCGGAGCATAATGAAATAAGCATATACTGTTTGAAAAGACAACTTCAATGAAAATGGGGTCACGTACTTGATAAAGTTGATTTAAGTAAGTTGAACGGATGACCTTCATGCTTCTTTAGCTACTCGAAATTGCGGTTGAAGAAACGCCCCGAATTTTCGACTCTTGCTTGCTGGATGTATGTTAAGCGATCGGATTGCTTCTGCGGTGCTCTAAATTTCAAGATTCTTGAAAGTATGAAAGTGGCGATGGGTGACTATTTATAAGGGCGAATTCGGGGGATTGCAAGAGTCATGCGAATTGAATCCCGGCCGTTGGTCCTCTCAATCAAGGTTGTGCGCTTGTGATGGATGTTGTCGATCACGTACTTTATTCTTTCGTGACGTCCACATCAATCGGAGAACCCAGCGGTTGTGCCGTCTGATCCAGCAGTCACGTCCCTTCACTGGGATCTTTCTCCGTGGTTTGAGCGGACAACCTATTATTGGGCCTCGCCCAGGTACAGGAGGACGATTCAACAATGGTCGATGGGCAAAACCAGAACTCGTGGAATCCCTAGCCCATTTTCAGACCTGTATATCCTAGGATACAAATAACCTTTTCCTCTCGATCCCATTATGTGATACTTTCGGGTGTAGGCGGAAAAAAGAGGAAGAGATATATTGAAGCATGAGACAGACGGGCGAGATCGACAAAAGTTTTCCTTTTCTTTTAACTATGATCGGACACGCTCCACATGAGACCTGTTGATCCCTCATAGTTACCAACTATCTTCTACTAAGATACTTGGAAGCGGGGGGACATGTAATCAATGTCCAATCTGTTAAGGCGCCACATAGGCGTGTCTAAATCATCCACGGCTTAACTAGCGATTCGGTCTTGGTCGACCATTAGATAAACCCGATCTGTTTGATCACTAAACATCTCCACGACTAGTCGGTAGCTAAGGGAAGGACTTCCAAACCCTACGAGAGATGCCTAACGGACCGTCTGAGAATCTCGGGCGCCACCGTCTATTAAGATAGCAGTATATAGCAGTCTTGAGATGTGGCGGACTCCAGCTCGGACATTGAGTTGCAAGGCGGATCAACCAAGCCAGAGGGCGGATCATCCGAGGACTAACGGACCGTGGCGAGGCAGGTACTCCTCGGGAGGAAAGGTCCAAACTGCCCTCAGTACTTTGCGTGTTGGACCTCGTGCATTATTGGACTTATGGGCTGAGGGAAGCATTGGTGTCCAATCAGAATCATACACTCCAGCATCTGTCTTTTATGAGACACTACTTCGTAAATAGGGCATGATAATATAAATATAGCACAAGGTCCAAGAGACGCTTAAGGAGAGCAAGGTCAAGCAATTATCCTAAGTCTCTTTCCCCATTACTATTGCCCGTTGAGGCTTCCATCTCTCCTTTGAGTAAAGCCTCCTTAGGATTGACTTTGGCTTAATCCGGGACCAACTAATTCTAACCCCCTTGAGTCCTTTGAGATTGCTTGCTTTCGAAGTTGACACGCCTTCTCCTCCGGACTTCAAGTTGGTGGTGGATCTTAGGCCCCAGGTTACAAGCGGTAGTGAAATGTTGGTGTTGAGGTTTATCCCTCAGCGGTTAGTAATCATCGGAGTCAGCAGTAGGCGGCTTAATCAATACCCTGGTGCATGAGATGATCTCAAGTGCTCTTGACCTTGCCAACGCTTGACAATAATAAAATTGTCGTGGGAGAAAGAGCTAATTTATTAACCAAATAAATCCCAATAACCTTTTCTAGCGTTTGTCCACATGCGCCTTCATTTTATCGTCATTGTAAAAACTATAACACTTATTGAAAATTGCTTCCTCGTGAAAGGTATTGGACATTTGAAGTTGTCGATTTGTGTTTACATGTCATTGTTATGAAGAAATGCGGTTTGTGGTACTTCTCACCATGCTTTCAAACATTCATGTATTTGCAATTCATATCTCTTGGACTTCCCACCATGGGAGCTTGGCGATATCATCCTTCTCACAGATGTAAATGCATGCTTATTACCCGTCATGACTCGTGTCTTTTATTCCTTGGAGTGTATAAACGACTCTTATTTGGAATCTACATTGGTGGTGCCAAATGAAGTCCGGTGTCGTGGGTTTCTAACTTTATGTAGTATCGATGATGAAGTTGTGCAATTCTTAGGTTGAAGAATATTTGTCGTGTCGACCTCCTTATTTGGAAGATGTAGCGATGTATTCTCGTTCGATACATTTTCTTCTTCTTCTTCTTTGTTTTGTTGTATATACGCAAGTAGCGTTCATTATCTATTAGTTCATGTATCATGTATTTTAGTGAAATGAAGAAGTTGATATATAATTACGTTGGAGAATACTTACTTTGATCTTCTTCCTCGATAATGATTCACGGAGACTTTGTGTGCTTGATGCGATTATATTATCTCTCTCTTGCTCCGTGACCCCCGGACTCTAGTCTTTTGTTCTTTATTCCACATATTCGGGTTGCTTATGCAGAATAGTAGTGAATCTTGAAGTGCATCGTAGCATCGTAAAGTAGCTCGCGAATTGGCCTGTCCCCTGTTTTTACGTGTACACCACGATGTCCGTTCGGGCTCTTCCCACCCTCTTGTGGTTGTTCCCCATATAAATGATTGCGTGTTGTCGGTGGGTTGTATACATTTTATCAACTGGGATCAGCCACGAGTATAATATGGTCTTGTATTTGATGCAGGTTTGTCTCTTCTCTTAGGCTCTGAAAGAATCTCTCGTACGGGTTACACTTTAGTATATTCATTAGTTTTTTGATAACATCCTCATCTAGGCCTTCAAATGTCTCCATTCTATTGTCCACCTCGTTTTCCGTCCCATAAAAATATAATTGCGCGCATCTTGGTGGATATTTGTCAGGTGTGAGATTGTCGATCATGTGGTTGTATAACTCCACATACCTTTTGAGTGTATACTCCTTATTGTATTTACATAGATCTCCATCGGTAAATAAATGCGGATGGATGTGAATGCAAATGGTGTTATCGATCTCCCGCAATTTCTGAATAGGTCCCAAAGTTCTGGATTCATACGTGCTCTATTGAGACAGAACCGTTCATGTAACAGAATGATGGAGGATCATTGTAGAATCTTATAGCTCCGCAGTGAGGGCAAGGTTGTGCATCAGGCAACAATTCTTCCTGTGTGCATATATTCTTTAGGTGAGCAAACCAAATTTCTTTTTGACGGTCTTAGTGGTGGCTTTTTTTTCTTTTTTGGAGACCATCTTTGGTAGCTTAGACTTCTTTACTTAATTTCATGTTGCATCTTCAACCATAATATCTACTGTTGTTCTCAATCCTACTGTTCCCGTTACGTATTGTATAAGGACATCGGTAAGGTTGTAGTCCATTGCTTCTGTAAGTTAAAAAGATAAAAAGAAACTCATTAATCTGAAGTTAATTTTGTTAAATTAGAAAATTATCTACAAGTTCCTAGACCTCATAAAATTCTCAAAAGTAGGCCCTCGAAGTTTTCTAAAACATCGTTTAAGTCCCTGTAATAAAATTAAATTTTCCCAATTCGATTTCTACATCCCTAGATCCAAATCATGTGGTTCATAATCACAATCAACACATCAAACTCTGTTAAGGATAAATCTGGATCCGCCAAGTGGAGATTAGTTGTGAATGCGGTGGTGATAGTTACCTGCGGATCATAGGAACTGAAAGTCTCATTCTTCTTTAACAACGACAAAAATCAAACCCAGTTCTTTTGGATTCATGGTTAATTATCAAATCTAATAATTAATCAACTAATCATTAACGGTTAATGAAGCAATTCGTATTGAATCTAATCGATCGATTCGGATATTGGTTTAATTTCAATCCACGATAATTTTTTAAAGATCTGATTATCTGAGCATGGACCCGTTATTTTAATTGATTAAAATCTGAAGATACATATATTTGTAAAATCAATCAACTTGACATAATGAATTGAGAAGGTCTTACATGGTGGAATCAAAGGAAGAGGTAGTGTATAAATATGCGGGGAGAATTAAATTCTCGAGAGTAGGAGATTTATCATTAATGATTACTATAGAATCAACTCGTAATAATTCGATTGTGTGTATGAAGAATATGCTATTAGGATTTGTATTTTAAGAACAGACTATGGACACTTTATATAGCATTATTAACTTATTTGATTTCTAAATCTAATAAGGAAATTGGTCTCCTTTCCTATTGTATTGAATCGGATGCTAGAAGTGGAAGCTGGAAGTCGAAATATCAAAATTGAATTGAACAAAATCGTCCTTCCAGGAAGAATTGGCGGCTGATTGCTTCAAATGTTACCAGCTGGCGTCCGCTCTAGTTGTTTTTCTTAAATGACGCTCGGATCGAGAACCAACGAGATCCTCATGTTTATCAACAAAGAAATCCAATAATTATACCATTGTAAAGCTCTAATCAAGATGAATAATTTGACATAGATTGTTTCCTGAGTTGATTTGTTTAGGGGGGTTGAGATGGAAATAAGATTTGGGTGGAGAAAGTAGAGAGAGGAGAAGAAAAGAGCATTATGGGAGAAGAAATAGAGAATCTCTAAGTATATGAGCAGCATGCAGCTTTTATATGTGATCTGGGCTTTCTCTTTATTTTAGTGGGATTTGTATTGTTTTTAGCGAAAATTGAACAAAATCGAGAAAAAATTGATTTTCACTTGCATATTATGGGTTATGTCATTCTTTGTATAAAAAAATACTAGAATCTGTAGCAGCGTTATATATATAAAAATACTCAATATATCATTCATCATTCATTACATAATTATTAATTACATAATCATCCATTCAGTCTATCATAAGCGCGTCTAAATCTGGCTAGATCACTTTGAGTCCATTTGAAATAAGACCCATAATAACCTCTGTGATTATTTAGACAGGGCCACGAGCATCTTGCGGGGGAGTACCAGCCTTATTAAAGTACGTTTTAAATTTGAGATTATGTATATATCAGTTTTAATACAATAATTAAGCATTAAAGTCAATATCTAAATGGTCATGTATATATCTTCTACAAGGTTGTGTGTTGATTTATGAATGTGTAAATATTTTATTTTATTTATCTTTTGAATATTTTTTTTCATTATATTATTTTTTAAAGTAAATTAAAATTCGCTGAATGAAATTGGTAGGCCACATTTTTAGACAATGCATTTTTCCATGGCCCAATTCACTCTTCCAATTTTCATGTAAACGTAATCCATCAACATATAGTTTATAGGTTTTTTCCACTTTCAGATTTTACAGATTTCGGCTTTCTTGCCGGTTCAGCTTTTGTAGCGGAGGCGGACCTGAAGAGGTGGTTCTGGAAGAGTCGCCTTCTGGGGTCGGTTCTTACCCACTTGACCCGCTCGCCGCTGATCCAAGGAAGATGGGACCCAATTTGCGGATGAGATGAGAAAGAGTCGATGTTTTCTGATCGTTACATCAGCCCCATGATGAGTAGATCCAAAGCCGTGATTAACACCTAATTAGGAGTGGAGTGATAAGAAGTAACGAGCAACTCCTTTTCCTTTATATGAGTAGATCCAAAGGTGATAGTGATTAATTAAGAGAGGTGGACAGTGAAAAGAAAAAGTCAAGTAATGCCCTATTGGGAGAGAAATTGTTGGTTAAATTTTGGGTGGTGATAATCGCAGAGCTTCTGGATCGTGTAGTCGCTTTCCAAACAAGATAATTAACCGAATTTGCATAATTCTGCGAATTCGCTTGCGGGGATAATCAGGAAGGCAATCTAATTCGCTATATGAATTTGATCCAGTAGAGAGGATGTTAGATTTTCGTATATCCGTTAAGAACCCGAATCTTCCGATATGTAAGTACAAAAATCGAGCAGTTTTCGGTAGATTCGGCGGTTGAGGGTTCGATATTATCGAAATTATTGTTATCCAAAAAGTAGTGACGAAGGCTCCGCCCTTGAATGAGGCTCCGCCTGCAACCCGTGTCGGTATTTGCGCACACCCAGCGAGGCTCCGCCCCTCGAAGTGAGGCGCGACCCCTCGACCCTGCCGTGACTGGGGTCGATAGCTTCGTTAAAACAATGACGTCTTATTCCGCTAGAACTCTTCGAGCCTTAGCGTGAGATCGCCGGTCTCTAGTAAATCACATTACTACTAAAATGAGTTGATGACACTAAAATCACCAACAAATCCCCCCATTTTAGTGTAATCCTTGATCTACTTAGTATATATAAAATATATACAAGTGTATAAACCTGAAACATTACGATCAAACAAAGGCATAAATGCAAATGTCTTGCGATTGAATGTTCATCTTAGTACAATAAACATTCCAAATATTCGAGAATCGGGGTGTCGTAACGATTGAACCCGTCAACCCATTTGAATACCTGAAGATATCATACACAAAAGTTTCTACAACACTCTACTGTTCATACTTGACACTATATAAGCCATGTGTCCTTATCCCATAATAAGCATATAGGAAGCGAGTCGAAGCTTCTTGAAGCGTAAAACTTCATGCTTACATAGGTGGTCGCTTTTAATCTTGCTGCATTTGCAATTTATCAAAAGAACCATTAAGAAGATATACTTCAACCTAACATCACTTGCAGGTCTGAGCACATACCTTGGGAAGATAAACACATGTGCTCCAATCTCTAACTATGGTCTTTCCACATTGAATTCTGCTTCTAACGTTGTATTAGAAGGGAATTGGGTATACCACAGCTAGTAGATTTAGATGGACTTTAATCCATCGATCACGACTTTTCACTAAGTCCCTAACTTGACCCCTTAGTCAGTGGTCGGCTGAGTTTGTTGCTGATAGAACAAACTCGATGGATATCACCCCATTAATGATTAACTCCTAATCACTATGTCTAACACCAAGTGTCTAGACTTGCCATTGTAAATTTGACTATAAGCTCTAGCCAGCATGTGGCGGCACTATCTGACGGATAGAAATAGGTGATATAGGTTTAGGCCGTAAAGGGAATTTCATCTACTAAGTTTCTTAGCCATTCAGCTTCTTTGCAATGGCTAAGGCTACAAATTCGATTCCATTGTGGAGCTAGTTATACATGTTTGCTTCTTGAAGCCCATGAAATGGCACCTCCCAGCGAAACACCCATCCACTTGTAGAAGATAGTCTTCACATTATTTATCCAACTAACATCCGTATAACCTTCTAACACCAAAGGAAATCCCATATGACAAACCATGATTCATAGTACCTTTCAAGTACTTGAATACCTTGTTATGCATGCGAATGATGTCTACTAGGATTACTAGTAAATCTCAATTTACCACCGCATAAGCAATATCAGGTCTAGTGCTAGTCATAGCATACATCAAAGCGACCTATGGCTTTTGGTATTATTTGATCCGCAGGTTTACTGTATTCGGCATAAGTTTTCTTCGGATCGAAGGGGTGCCACGGAGAACAACCTTCATGATTTAACTTCTTGAGTATCTTCTCAATGTAATGAGATTGTGTGATAACAATCCATTATTCTCGTTTAATCTTGATACCAAGAATAACGTCCGCTTCTCCCATATCTTTCATGGAGAACTTTGATGACAAAAATTTCTTGGTTTTATCAACTTTGATTTTGAGTGGGTACCAAATATCGACATGTCATCCACATATAGGCAAATGATTACACCTTTTCGGATGCATCAAATTTGCTATATACACACTTGTAAAGCAGTTCGAGAATGAAACCATTAAAAACAACCTCATCAAATTTTGATGCCCTTTGTTTTGGTGCTTGTTTACCATCTGATGACAATTAGCTTACACACTTTATTCTCATTCTGGGCATTACAAATCCTTCCGGTTGCTTCATGTACCTTCTTCTTCCAAAACACCATTTAGAAATCTTTGTTTTTGACATCCATTGATGGATCACTAAATTGTGAATAGCATGAGGCAATCAACAATCTAATAGTAGTAATCTGAGCAACGGAGCGTGGGTATCAGTAATCGATCCTTCCCTTTATCTAAAGCCTTGGATAACCAATTGAGCCTTAAACTTGTCAATTGTACCATCGACTTTCATCTTCCTTTTAAAGATCCATTTGCGACCAGTGGTTTACAACTGGTGATGCATCAGATAAGATCAGTATTATTTTCCATGATAGAGCCAATCTCTTCATCAATAAGCTTCTTTCCAAAATTTGAATCTAAGATTTAATAGCTTCATCATATGTCCTTGGATCCTCCTCAATACTATAACAATAAGAGTATTGATTCAATCGATCCTTTGATCCCTCGACTAAGTATAGTTGAAAATCGAACCATAATGTTGATCACGAATATGTCAATCCAGTCATAAAGGACCTGGGAGGCGAATCCTGGGCATCCCAAGTCATCAATGGATCCGAGGCACTTATGTCAGAGCGATGGTCGATCCGGACCACCACATGGTCCGACCCACCCACGAAAGAAAGGGACAAAAGTTAGGACTGCAAGGCCGGAGCCGAACTCTAGATCCGACCCACGTGGTCAGAGCCTCCTGGGAAAGGAGCATAGTGCTAAGTCGGCACCTCTCCGACCCAAAGACTCAGTCTGGATGTTAACTTTCGGATCGAGCATGACCATCTCATAGGCTACCAAGCAAGTGGGCACCAAAGAGTGAGATGTCGAACCCATGAGCTCGAATCGGAAGGTTAGACAGACGGAGGAACTTCCTCAGCCTTGACAACCCAGTCTTGTCCGGATCGGACATCCGGACCGACCCCTCCGAACACGAGATCTCGGCGGACTGTCACATCCTCGAGAACTCTCCCGATAATGACCAAATTACACCTAAAGCCCAAGATGGCATGGGCTAAAGCTTCATTATTGGGCTATGGGCCTCATCTTAGCATTGGTGGCTCAATCTGGCCGTACACATGGCAGCGATCCTATGAGCCTTCCATCTCAATGGTAGCCTATAAATAGAGGCACATATCCACTAGCAAAAGAGGACACCAAGTGATCACTGAACAAGTCTTCTGCTAGTCACATCCACGAGCACTATCTGAGTCGATCCATGATCACTCTGGTAAGTCTCATCCGGTTTGACACTTAAGCAAAGGGCGACGTACCCTCAAGTGTGCAGGTCCATACCGGAGTAGTTGCGGTGGTTCTGCAACGCCGATCCTCACCTAGCAAGGAGCCTCTCATCTTGGCACCATTTGGAAGAGTTAAATAAATCTAAGTGATTGTGGAGTTAGACCCCCAACATTTTGGCGCCGTTTGTGGGAATCTTTACAAAAAGTCCCGTTCTCTTCAGTAATGGCAAGAACAAGAAGGTCCGCAAGAACAGCGCCACTACAGTTGATGCGACTCCTAGACAAAGGGGAGACCTCCCACGAGAAGAGGAGAATGTGAGGTCTTGACAAGAGAAGTGGCGACGATCCGAGTGATGGCCATCTGCCGATCTTTCTTCGACGAGGAGAGAGCCACTAATCCACATGAAGGGTCAAACACTTGGGAATGAAGACGAGTTCCTCCGATGGGAACACATGGTCCTCCCGGTGAAACTTTACCCTCCCAAATGGAATGATCATCCGTCCCGGTGAGTTTGGATTGAATGAAAATCAATTGACCTCTTACTCACCACTATTCAAGGTGTTTTGGATCAAGCAACCTCCAGCCTCCTCAACCCTCCGCCTTTGGCAATCCCAAGACAAGTGAACACCTTTCGATCGAAGCGACGCACCCAATCAACAAAGGCTGGGAGAACAAGCTCAACCAGAAGATCTGAGACATCTTCTCGATAGGAAGCGATTGCTTCTCATGAGCAACGAGGAGAAGTCTAGAAGTGCCCAGTAGTGACAGTGGGCCGATCGGCGAGGAGCTCAACAAAGTGCTGGAGATCAAATGGCGAGAAAAGTATCCCGATTGTTCCGGTCAATGATCTCCCCTCGGTGTGGCCATCAACCCCAGGGGCCGTGAAAAGTGGCCGCCAATTGCCGGATCTACCTCCAACAAAAGGCCTTGGAAACAAAAATTCTTACCTTAGGCGAGAATGGTGAAAGCACATGAGAAGGTGGTAGTTAAAACTCCCAATCCTGCATGCGATGAGATCGAGAAAGAAGAAAAGCGCCCGATTGTGTTATCCCAGACCTTGAGCACTACTATGGAATACTTGCCCGTGGGACATCTCACTAAATAGAGTAAGATGGAAAGCAATGGACTCAGCGAAAACATGAAAACTCTCGACTTTTCCACCACACTCTTTGGAGAAGCAATGGATTGGTGGACCTCATTGATGGTTCCATCAAGTCATATCAGACGTACGCCTCCCTTTTCACGAAAAGGTTTGAGAAAGCGAAAGAAGGAAGAGATCGATTGAGCACACGGCTGGCATAATCAGGAGAGCATGAGGACCTAGAGACCTTCTCGTAAGCCATTTGAAGTCACGAGTGGAAACCACATAGTATCAAAGGCGAGTCAGAGCACCTCTATGCAGCACTTATAATTATGAGCTTAGAAGGAAGCTTTCCAGCGAAGAAATCACCACTAAAAGTACTTGGAAGAAATCTGCGAAGGAGTCTTGTATGGAGAAGATTAGAAGAAATGTCCAGATAAAAGCGAGGATCAAGAGGGGAAAAGAACAAATCTTGAGGAAATTCCCTTCTCGTCGAGGAAAGTTCGAGCAAAAGAGATCTCGAGAGAGAAAAGAACTTCGAGAAGAACTCCACCCAGAGGTTTCTTTGGTATACTCCTCAGCCAGGACGAATCCGACATCTTAGCTTCTATTGAGAAGGACTTGGATATCTGATAGCTAAACCGATCAAGAAGCGACAAGAGGTAAATTCTCTAAAGACTCTAGGTTCCCGCAAAGAAAGGTCGCTGGAGGATTGCATCGATTGAAGGCAAATTGAAAGGCTAGTAAGAAGTGGGAAGTTGAAAGAACCACGGTTGAAGATGAGCCCTCCGGGCATGAAGGAATGAGCAAAGAAGAGAGGAGGCGTGGTTACGAACCTCCGACAGGCTCTTTACCACCACCTCAGCGAGATCCCACATCGAGCCCAAAGATATCAAGGTTACCGCGAAGAGCGAAATGGAGAATCTCTCTGATGGAGTTATCAGCGCCATGCGGGAGGACCAGCGAGGAGATAAGCAATGCGAGAGAAAGGACATGACACTTGAAACAATGAGGCTTCACCTGACTGAAAGGCACAAATGCAATCACCTTTGGCGATAGTGAGATCCACCCGCTAGCGTCACGGAGGAGATCTCGAGACCCTGATGTCCCTTTGGTTGTTTCTCTAGTGATTGCCACTTACAAAGTCGACAAAGATGCTTGATCGACCAGAGGCTCCTCCAATGTCATATCGAAAGGGCGTCGAGCAAATGCACCTGGGGATACAATATGGACGAGTATACACCTCATTTGGTAGGTTTTGGAGGGTCATGAGTGCGCCCCATTGGGCATACCTTAAGTCTCTATGGCTGCTTTCAAACAAAGGGGTGACGGGACTATTCTCTTCGTTGATAGTTAGCGTACCTTCGACTATAATGTGATCTTGGGCCTGGGACTTAACAGATTCGAGCAATTGCCTCACCCTACACAATAGGGTAAAGTTTCCAACCCGAATGGGCGAGGGGAAGAAATGAGCAACATCGGAGAAGCACAGGAGTGTTACATCATATCGACCAGAAGCCATAGAACTGTCCTTTCGGTCACCAAAGGCCCTCTTGATCTTCAACACTCGACACCACCAAAGAAGAAATTGGTATTGGGTCGCTTAGAGAAAAGTTCCCCAGGCAATGACTAGGATAGAATCCATGAAGCACTTGAAAAGAGTCGGTAGTGAAGAAATCCAGAGAACAACTCGGATTGGAGCAGAGATAAGCGGAAATAAAAGCTCATCACGCCTCCGGGACAACGCGACATCTTTGCTTGGAGCGCAGATGACCTCAAGGATAGACCGAGATCCTGATTCACAGTACGAACATGGATCCTGGTGGCACATCCGCCAAAAGAGGAAAGATTTTGGGCGATTGAGGATGCTATCATAGCAGAGGAGGTTGACAAATTGATAAAAGCGAGTCATATCAAAGAAGTCGACTACGATTGGAGTGCATAGCGTAGTCCTCGTCGAAAAAGCTCGAGGAAAGTGGAGAATGTGCAGCAGCTTCACGAAACTCGACAAGTTTTGTCGAAAGATCTATCCATTGCCGCATAGACCCATTGGTTGATTCCGCTTGCGGGATCGCACTTCTAAGCTTCATGGATGCTTACCAAGGCTTTACCAAATTAGGATGGCTCGAAGACATCGAAAATGGCATTCTTTGCGGCGAATCTATTGCTTCAAGGTCATGCCCTTTGGCCTCGAGAATGCAGGGCTACTTGCAATTGGTAAATAAGATGTTCAAGGAAAATTGGGAAAAACCATGGAAGTCTATGTGGATGACATGCTCGTGAAAAACAAGGCGAAGAGGAGCACATCGAACACCTCAACAATTGCTTTCCATTCTCAGGAGAAGTATGGAATGGTGAACCACTGAAAAGTGCACTTCGGGGTAAAGGAGGAAAATTCCTTGGCTACATGGTCAGAAAGAGGCATCGGTGCTAACCGGAGAAGATAAAGGCAATCATAGATGCAGCCCGAAGACCATCAAAGTTAAAGCTTCTAGGAAAGGTGATGGCGTTGGTAGTTTTATCTCAAGTCCATGAGAAGAACCTTCCTTCTTGAAACCTTACGGAAAGGAAACAAGTTCGAATGGACAAAGTGCGAAGAGGCCCTGGAAAACTTGAAAAGTATCTCCTCTGCGCCATATACATCTAAACCCATGGAGAATGAAACTCTTTATCTCTATTTGGCTACCAGATGAAGCAATGAGTTACTGATGCGATTACAAGACAACGAGCATTTTACCAATTTACTATTTGAGCAAAGCCGCATAGCCATGGGATCGAAGCGGATATGTCGAGGTGGAGAAGCTTCGCCGCCTGGTTTATATGGCGGCTGAAGCCTTACTTCAAGTCGCATCGGATAAGTGGTTCTTACAAATGAGCCGCTCGAACATGTCTTGGAGAAAGCCGGATCGGTCGGGCGCCTTTATCGAAATGGGCTATTGAGCTAAGTGAATATGATATTACCAAGCCCATACGCATGAAAGCACAAGTCTGGCCGACTTCGGTAGACTATCGGAGAAAGTAGAAAAAGGAGAGCGAAGACTCGAGAAAAGGCGGTCATGTGGCGATAGCCAGATCAAGGAATCAAGTGGAGGAAAGAAGCCAAAGAGACACAAGGCTAGCATCCGACCTGTATTTCATATCACCAACCTATGGAGATTCACTAAGAGTGAGGCACATGTTTCTTACGGATGAAGAACTCGATATCTCGACAATGCATCTTCGCAAGCAAGCGAGAGGTTGAAAACACCCCTCCCACTCAGGGAGGAAAGGAAGGAAGCAGAGAATGTTGGACATTACAAGTGGATGGATCATCATCCGGACGGTTGGGAGGAATAGGAGTTTTCCTTGAAAGTCTGAAGGAGACAAGCTTCGATGCGCCATCACCCTCAACTTTAAGGTGACGAACAACGGGGCAGTATGAAGCACTTATCACGGGCCTAAGGATGGCAAAAAGCCCTTGGTGAAAAGAATCAAAGCCTACAGACTCGCATAAATGCAATCCAGTTCTCGGATCCTTTACCACGAAAGGACTAACATGATCAAATACTTGGAGCTCCTCAAAAAGAGGTTGAGCACTTTGAAGAATTTACTCTCGACGGTTTCACGAGAGAGTGGAATGAGAAAGCCGATGCTCTCTCAAATGCGCCTCGACCTTAGGAGCTTTGGACACAGAAGTGTCATCTGATGACCCGCAGAATCCTCACAGCAAACCCAGCGGAGATGTTTCTCTTGAGCTGAAAGAAAGCTGGATGGCCATATATTTCGTTACCTCAAGGATGGTACTTTACTGTGGATCACAGAGAGGCGGGAAGATTCAATGTCGAGCCAAGATACTTTATTCTAGGAGAAGACCTCTGAGATCCTTGATGGAACTCACTTGAGGTGCCTAGATCCTCGAGTAGCTGCGATGGAAGAAATCCCTGGAAGTTATGGAAGTCACTGGGGGAAGAACCTTGGCGCAAAAAAATCATAAGGCAAGGATACTATTGGCGACCATCGATATGGGCGCGCCAACACCGCCCCTTACGAAGAGCGCGATACTATGCCCGACATACCACCGTCCGACCGACCCTGTGATTCCGTCAATCATAGCTTGCCCATTGATCAATGGGGTATAGACATAGTTGGTCCTTTCCACAAGGGCGCATCAAGAAGTTCTTGATAGTGGCGAGAATACTTCACTAAGTGGGTGAAGGCTGGCGGTGTCAACCATCCGAAGGCGGAGTTAGGACATTCATGCGGAAGAACATCATCTGCCGGTTTGGACTCCCACGAGTGTTAGTTTGGACAATGGGCACAATTTTGGTCGAGGTGAAGGTGGCTCCTCCTTCAAAATAGAACAACGCTTTTACTTAGTTTAGCCACCCCAAGCGAATGGTCGGTGGAAGCCACCGACAAGACCATAGTCAAGATTTTGGAGAAAGGTTGAGAACTTCACAAGGCAGTTAGGCGGATGATCTTGCCGCGGCCCTTTAGGCGCTTGTCGAGCAACGATGACGCTACAAAACACCTTTTTCCTTGGTCTATGGATACGAGGCGGTCATCCCGGAGCGGTGGTATGACCAGAATCAATGACAGTTGGTAATGAGCTTCGCAAGGATCTCGACCTTGAGCTCCTTGAAGACAATAGCGATAAGGCATTGGCCAACATCCTTGACACCAAGCCATGGCGCCGATCTACAATAGCGTGTCTTTCGAGGACATACAAGTTGGAACTTAGTCCTTAGAAGAGGCGATATACTAAGTCATGTGGGAAAACTTAAACCCAGTGGGAAGGGGCATACAAAGATTCTTTAGGGCAAGAGTTAATGGAAGCTTGAACTAGAAGATGAACAAAGCGGCCTTGAAGAGAACTTGGAATGCGAATCTCGGAAGTTTTACACTTAGAGAAGTATAGCAGCCTTGTCACCTTCCTCTATCTCGTTGACACATTTTTTGTGTTTGGTTTTTTTGAAAAAGGCCTCGAAGCCCTCAGTTGTCTGATTTCGTCAAATCAATACAATTGGGATTTCATAAGCATTATCGATAATCATGTCCTCGGGGATATTTAAGCTGCTTGATGGGACCTAGTTCATACATTGATCCGGATGGGACTAGCTAATCAAGCGATGTGAAAACCTTGACAAAGGCAACTTTCATTACATGATACGAGTTACAAGTGGGGTCCGAAGAGCCGTCGAGCTCACAAACACAAGCCCCTACTCTCTCTTTTCTACTATTATGAAACTTCCCAATCAACCCTAAGCTACCAAATCAAACATCAGAACAAGCATCATTGCATCATAAGCGCAGAAGGAAGAAGGAACTATACCATCCAGAACCTTGATTACTCATGGCGAAGTTTCAAAGCCCTTGAACGGTCAGATTTACTTGACAACGGACTATGTAACCTAGGCCATTCATTGAATGCGGAAAGATATCTCATCACTCTGACGGCAGAAAACTCCGAACACCGACCATCCGGATGCATCATACCAAATACCATGAACACACAGTTGACATATTTGAAGTGATCGGGCCGGATCGTCGGATCCAAACAAGTCATTACAGAGGCCCCATTGGTCCGAGTCCCAACAAGACCAGCATTATCGGGGACTCCGTTCGAATGCAAATAGCCCCCTCGAAGCATTCAATTACGGAACCGACCATAGATAAAACCAGTGCTTTCGGACGAAAGATCTAAGGTCTGAGACAAGCGAACCACCAAAAGGTTACTTCGAAGGTCCTCAACGATCGAATCCGAACAAGTTCGGCATTATGGGGACCCCATTCCAAAATTACAAATAGCTCCTCGACATTCAATCATGAAATGTCATCAACAAAACCGAGCATTCGGATACATCCTCAGGGCGAGCTAAGAGACCTATTCAAGGTGACAAGTCTCCCTCCATCCGAGAAGCGAGCAACTGACACAATGATTTGGTAGAAAGCCTTCCAACATTTGAGGCGGTTTCTTACGACCAGAACCATGAAATCTTGAAGGATTCTATCAAACCAATCTGCCGACTTATAGCCCGGGCGCCCAGGCGCATAACGAGCGGATTGCCGGATGCATTGAGATTCAAAACCAACTATTTGAAGACCTCGAACCATCTAGCTAATCTACCTCTCGGGCTAAAAGTCAGGATCAAGATATAACCGGAGAAAGAAGATTAGCTGACGATCGGAGGAATGGTTGAGCAAATTTTTTTTCGAATGACTCGTCTGGACCCGTATTCTAGAGGATCCGAGGCGGCTTTCGAGCAAACTAATTTCGACTCTCACCAAAGAACCAGCCGGGTAGACTTCAAGCATCGGAGAAACCCTTGGGGCGAGATCACAGGCGAGAGTAATGGCATAAACATGCTCACCGCTTGGGACTCGAGCTCAGACGCTGATTACTATAAAAGGCGCGATGTCTTAATCACAAGCCGTACAAAGTTGGAGTATATATAGAAAGAGAAGACCAATTGGAAGCGGACCGTGTCCCATATTCCACGGAGATGGGCTTGGCACATGGGCTAACTCTTGACTTCCAGCCCAACCGACAATCCATCCACCGGCGGTTGAGCATACCGACTATGCTACTCACTCGGATGTACCAAGCTGGGGCTAACATAACAACATCGAAGCAAGCTGATGACCAAGAGACACCTGTACTTGATGATGATTATCTTTTCACTATCTCACAAGTCTACGCATGACTCGGAAAGACACACCAAATCGTCGAATCGCCTTAACATGTCGCGATACAAGGGGTCCTTGTTCTGAAAGCTTGACCACTCTAAGGCGTGGCTCCGGACCGTTCGTGATCCGGTTTATTTTTATTATAGCTTCCGATTCGGGATGGATACAACGATTGATCGTCCCCAAGACCCATGAAGGAATCGAGGCGGACTAATGTCTGGCGATATGGATCTCAAGGTCCGAGTCCACTATCGAGTCTACAAGAGTTGATGAGTTCTCGTGCAAATCTGAAATTAAGCGTGCAAGGATGGAAGCAGAACAATAGCATATTGGCCACAAAAATAGTTCGAGCCATTAAGGACCAGACGACAACATTCATCAAAAAAGTGTTTGTACAAACAAAGATGATGGGCAAAAGCGACAAACATTTCTTTTTGGCCGGAGGCACCTATTACAAGAAATCGGGGCATACCCGTCTTCACTACCTCCGTTTCCGGACGAACTAGGTTGAGACAGAAAGGGCCGCCGTATCCTTCTCCGGACCGGCGCTTGACCTTCTTGGGCTATCCTCCGTTCTCTCCGAGCCTCAACCTCTTCGAGAAGGCGGACACTCCTCCATCGGTCGAGGTCGCGATCAAAGCCTTGGGCAGGCCGGCAAAATCGGCCGATCTCGGTTGTGCTCCACGTGGTCCTCGAAAGGCAAAACTTGGACATGAGCACCCGGGGACGAAGGATGGGAGAATCTGGGACCCGCCATGTCGTGCTTCTTGCCCTCGACTAAATCATAAACCGGCTCAAAAATTCACACTTAAGCAAATCGCATCGAGACACCCTCGAAAGTGACCATCTCCATTTTAAGCGGATACCCCTCGGCCTCCAATTTCTGATCGTCCGTTTGACCTTTCCTCGGCCTTTGCTCCACGGTGCATCAAACCCATCTTGTGGCCTCATCATACTTTGACTCGAGCAAGAACTTGTAGGAGTCGAATCAAGAAATCTTAGGACCTTTGTCCAGGACTCCCGAAAGCTCTTCGACATCTTATCCTTGAAAGTCAGAGAGCGGCCACGAAATCGTCAAACTATCTTGGTGCACTTTCAAATCAGCCTCCAAAGATCGAATGGCACTTTTCATCTTGGCCGTCTCGACTAAGCCTCTTGTTTAGCAGCTCGGCCTTCTTGAGCGCTCAAGGGTCTTTGCTGAAGAGGCCTTCAATCGCCCAGCCTCGGCATGGCTAGATCTTCTTCAGGGTAGCCCTCGGCGGCCACCAAGGAGCATGCTTCAACAGCGATATGGTGAAAACAAAAGAGAATATCGAGCGTTAGACACCTCCGAATCCACAGAAGATGCGAAACCAACGGAAAGCTTAAAACTCACTTCTTGGCGGCGGCGATTAACTCCATGATCGCTCTAGCTCAAGCAACAACCAACGAGCCACTTGACATCAGACTCGGCTCGTGGCCGCCCACCTTTCCTTGCCCTTCTTGGCGGGAGGATTCGGACCTTCGGAGGGCGCTTTTTGGGCTGCTCTTTGATCCGCTTGCGGGAGGATCTCGCGACCACGGATCTCGGAGGCTTCTTGAGCCCTTAATTGCGACCACCTTACCCTTATGCAGGTAGGGATGGTTTGGGCCTCTTCGCCCGCTCTCAAGAGACTCCTCCGCTCGAACAGCGGCATTCCTTGGCTGCGTTCGCCGGGAGCACGGTGGGCGTCTTGATAATCTGGGTCGAACCCTCGCCAACTCCTTCCGTTCGCGTTTTGTTGGCCTTGGCTCCCGCATGGACGACATCGTATATCCGAACCGAAAAGGCGCATCGAATCACAATAAGTTGCAAGATCTGAAAAGAATCTACAAATAACAATCATATAGTCGACAAAGCAACCGACAGGCCGGACTGACCAATCGAGGTAGAGAAACCACTTACCGAATCCTCCATGCGCCATACAAAACTTGGCTCGACAAGCCCGGCCCGAAAAGGCGGTGACATATCAAACCTCGGAAGAAGTACTTCTCCGGCTCCACGACTCGATGGGCAACACATCCACAAGGGATGTTCAAGCAGTGGCTTCAATCGGCAAATTACCGGAAGAACTTCTTCTCAAAATGCCACGTAGGCCTCTCCGCCCGGTTGCCGGGCTTGAGCAGACGGACAAAAATGTACCTCTTGAACCGTTGGATTCCCAGCGAGACGAGGATCAGCGAAAAATATGTATGCTGGCGACATAAAAATGTGTAGAACCAAGTGTTCCTACTACTAACACTAATATTGAACAATTTACGGAAATTGTCAAAGTTAAGCGGAATGCCTTTATATTTAGCACTCGAAGCACATCAAGTTTCGAGGGAGTTGGGGATGATCGATGCGGACTCGAACCCATGCTTCAAAATCTCCGAAACTTCGGACGTCGGGTAGCCGCCACCATAATGAAGACTTATCTCATAGGCGACATGTAGGGCGGATTGTAAAAAGCATGAATTCGTCGGGATGAGAATCTCCACACTCGAGGATCTCATATCTTCTCGGAGCTCATCGCCGTCGGCTCGGATGGTTGAGGCACAAGTGATACCATCTTCATTTAACTTCGCCCTCGGATGGGGTGAGTAACACGATCTCTAGGCAAAGGAACTTCACTTGGAAAGCGTCCTCACCTTCCTCGGTCTCTCCGGACGCTCTTCCTCAGCCACCCTCAGACTCGGCCACCTTGCGCGGCGGTTTCTACGGAGAACGATGGCGGAAGGCTCGCACCTTCTTCCTCTTGAACGAGAATCTTGGCCCCGCATCTTCCTCTGCCTCATCTTCCCGGATGAGGGGCGCTAACTCTAGATCCGGATAGGCGCGACAACACACGATCCTCCTCACCCTCTTGAAGATGCTCAAGTTGGGGCGCTTAAGTATCATGCACTTCCTCGATGGTTAGGCGCTGCGGATCGGAGCAAACGGGACTCGATTAGGATTACTCCTAAAGTTATAACCTAGGGTGCGAATTAAAGTCGGATCTCTACGGAAGTTCGGATTCTGACCCGGCTTCGACCAGGCGATGAGTCCCTATAACTCATGAGCTTGTCTCTTGAGCGCTTCTAATACTTGCACATTTCGATGGGTAATGTCCGGATGCCTCGGAGGACGAATCTGGAACAACTAACAAGTAAGGAACTTACCTCGGGCTCTTCCCGACTTCGGATGTGGCGCTTGCCCCACCTCGAACATCATCATCCACGATCTCAATCTCCCTCGGAGCTATCGGTTGGGATGTAAGCCTACGAGTCATATCCCTCGGCCTCGGATCGATTTTGGCTATCACTCTCGGACATCCTAGGGAAAGGAGAAAGCAATATCGTAAGCTCTAAGATGGCGATCCAGGAGGTGGTTTATGTATATTAAAGTGGCGAACTTAAAACCAAAACTAGCGACTTACTCGCACGAGTTAGTTGGTCGATATTACACTTATTCGGTGTTAGTCAAAATCAAATGCGTTATTGGTTATCAACTATACTACACATTATAAGCATACATCGAGTAACTTGAAGATGAAAGACAAGAGATGATTTAATCATAAGAGACAAGTGAACTTACTTGGACTCGGATGATTGGAAAAAGTGACTTGACTACGCACGAGATCACAGCGCTTGAACCGCTCTTTTCGCTTCGGATTCTTGGTAGTTGCCGGATGTACTCGGAATGCAAAAATCTCTCTCTAAGCGATGAGAAATGGCGTAACCCCTCTGTTTATAGAGGGCCATATAAAGGAACTCAACCGTCGCAATTTTGGATTTAATCTCCACCGTCGATCAAGAACCATCAGCGGTATAATGCAATTATACCAAGTGAAATGACGAATGGGTACTGTGAATTTACCTCTTGGATATATAGATACAACAACTCTCCCTCTCTCGGGCGTCGGACAACACGAGAGCTCAGATATCATCTTTTGGACGCCTTGACTTATATTGACATAACTTGTCCACAAGGAACCTCATTATACTCGGCGATTACCCTTCGGACCTTCCGCAACCTGAGCTTTGGTTGGACGGGACACACACTGATCATACGTAGCTCATCAAAGTACACTACGATGTTAAGCCTAAACTTAGTCTCCATTACAAATACCCTTTTTCTTTTTCTTCACTTCGTTGCTCTTGGACCTTCTCCCTCGGATGTGATGTTTTAGAAAAAAGAAAAAGGGGGAGAGAGACTAAGTCAATGGCCTACACGTAATTATACCTTTTTTCATCGGGATCGAAGCGGATTGGGAGAAGCAGTTCTTTTCCTCAACGGCTTCCCAAAACAATAGTTCCTGACTATCTTCTACTGAGATACTTGGAAACTAGGGGACATATGTTGATCTGAAATATGTCAATCGTCATAAAGGACCTAGGAGGCGAATCCTAAGGCATCCCAGAGTCATCCCGATGGATCCAGAGGCACTTATGTCAGAACGATGGTCGATCAAGGCGGACCACCTATGGTCAGACCCACCACGAAAGAAAGGGACAAAGGATTAGGACCTGCAAGGCCCAACCCGGAACCTAGATCCGACCAGCGTGGTCCGAGCCTCCACAGGAAAGACATAGTGCTAAGTCGTACCCTCTCAGGCCAAGACTCCGTCTGGATGTTAACTCGGATCCGGCATGACCATCTCATAGGCTACCAAGCAAGTGGGCACCAAAGGTGAGATGTCAGAACCCGTGAGCTCGAATCGGAAGAGTTAGAATGAGCGGAGGAACTTCCTCGGTGACAACGGTCTTGTCCGGATCGGACATCCGGACCCGACCCCTCCGAACACGAGATCTCGGCAGTTTCTGTCACATCCTCAAGAACTCTCCCGATAATGACCAAATTACCCCTAAAGCCCGAGATGGCATGGGCTAAGCTTCATTATTGGGCTATGGGCCTCATCTGCATTGGTGGCTCAATCTAGCATTACACATGGCGATCCTATAAGGCCTTCCATCTCAATGGTAGCCTATAAATAAGACACATATGCCTAGCAAAGAGGACACAGTAAGTCACTTGAACAAGTCTTCTGCTAGTCACATCCAAGAGCACTATCTGAGTGATCATGATCACTCTCGGTAAAGTCTCATCCGGTTTGACACTTAAGCAAAGTGACCCACTCGAGTGTGCAAGTCCTTCAGGAGTGGTTGGCATTTGGTTCTTGCAACCGATCCTCACCTAGCAAGGAGCCTCTCATCTTGGCACCATTTGGAAGAGTTAAATAAATCTAAGTGATTGTGGAGTTAGACCCCAACACATAAGATTTGGTTTCCTAACTCTTTTAGCTTCTCTGGGGTTGAGAGTCTCACTTGGTACATCATTTGAGTGATCATCCCTTAGAGTATCATCGAACTTGGTATAGTATACTTTGGTCTAGGTATTGAGGAGAAGCGATTCTCATCAAAGATAGCATCTCTCGATTCTATAATTGTGTTAATAGAAACCGAATCATTAGGTTCTATGACATAAAACCTATAAACCTTGGAATGCTTTCGACATATCAACAAAGATGCAATCAATCCCTTTTCTACTTAAAGTTTTCCTCTTAGGGTCCGGAGTCTAACCACGGCCCTACTGAAAACTTCATAAAAATGTCAAGTTAAATTAGTTTCTTATACCAAAGTTCATATGGGTAGTCTTGTTCCTTTTGTTAGGAACCTATTTAACAAATAGCAAGCGTTAACATGGCTTCTCCCGAAATCCTCACTTAAACAGTAAGACAACATGGCATTCACCATTTCCTTAAGAGCTCTATTTTCCTTTCGTACACCATTACATTTGTGGCGTATAAGGAATGGTCTCATGAATGATTCCTCTGATTGGAAAAATACGGATCATAATATTCACCACCTCTATCCGCGTAAGGTTTTAATCAAGCCATTTGTTGTAATTCAACCTCGGTTTTATAAATTGCAGATTTATCTAAGGCTTCATCCTTTGTATGCGACATATAAACATAAGAACCTAGATGCATCATCTATGAAAGTAACAACATACTTCTTGTTCCCTAAAGATGGAGTAGCATGCAAATCACATAGATCACTATGAATTAAATCAAGTGTAATGAAATTCGATTATATTCTTAAAAGGTTTTCTAGTGATCTTAGTTAACATAAGTATTACATTTCTTATGTTTATCAAAAAGAATCAAATCATCTTTAGACATTTCAAGCATCCTTTATAATGTACATGTCCTAGGCAAGCATGCGCTACCGCATAGAGATGAATCAATCACGATTGAAGAGGACATAAATGGAACTGATTCGCCAAAACTCCATTGATTCATCATAAACATTCCATTATTATAATAACCGGATCGATATACACCACACTTTGACAGATATACTTATCGATTCACAAACACCTTGTAACCATGAGCTTATTTAAAGCAGAGGCACTGGGGAAATTAAGTTCTTCGTAACGAGGAACATATAAAACATTACACAAGGCAATTTTTCCATAACTAAATTCTAACACCGCACATTCTCCTTTGCCTTCCAGGAGAAAAGTGATCATCTCCCATATAGAGGGCCAACCGTCATCCCTTTGGTACAAGTGTCTTGAACCACCAGGTCCTTACAAGCGTGGTTGTGGCAGAATCTATCACCACGCGATAGCATCATCCACATAATGCTTGAGTGAAATAAGTAAGCGAATATTCAATCAAATTATTCAAATCACTTTTAGATTACGACCTTAGTTTCGGATTGGTCCGTAGACCCTTTCCCGAACCACTTGTTGTTGTTGTGCTTCTTGCCGGATCGGCAATCCCTCTTGAAGTGGCGGTTTGCCTGAATTCCAACACTCTAGCCGGTTTCTTGTTAGGCAGGAGCGCCTTTGTTGTTGTTAGAAACCTTCTTTCCTTTGTTCTTGTTGTTATTGTTCTTACCACCCTCTTCGATCATATTGTGAGGGTCGAGGTCGGAACATCTTTGCCCTTGCCCTTATCTTGAGAAGCCTTTGATTCTTCTATGTGAAGATGGCTTCCAAGTTGAACGAAGATAGTTCCTCTTTACCATGTTTGAGTATGCTTGAACTCTTTCCGGGAAGGAGGCAACTTATCAATGATACTTGAGAAGATGGATTGATCCATCTTCAAACCGTGTTAATACCAAATTGTCGAGAATGGGAGAATTTCATTAAAGCTATTCCATGACGGACATGAATCAACCATCTTGTAGTTGTTGAAATCGCTAACGAAATTTCTGCTTGAAGAATCCTCTACCATATTTGGCAGAATCCCACGGTTCCTATGTAGAGACTCCTGATTTAGTAAATATCGAACAAGATCGGACATACATTCAAGATGTGTCCTCTTGCAAATATAGTCATCGTTTTCCACTTGGATTTGCTTGAGTGCTTCAACAGTCCATCATCCTCCATACGGCATTGGTGTAGGCAGGGCGTACACCACCTTCAAGTAAGTAAGCATGAAGTGCATCTTCTTTTCCAGTCTGAAGTCGTGGCCTTGGAACTTCTCCGTTTTCAAAGTGTTTGTCATCTCACGACGGTGCTTAGCTTCCTCCGGCTGATTATCAGCAGTTATCTTGTTTGTTTGTTGGTTAAATTTTGGGTGGTGATAATCTGAAGCTTCTTTGAATCGTTAGTCACTTTCCAAACAAGATAATTCGACCCAATTTACTGCTGGGTTTTGAATTCCTTGAGATAATCGAAGGCAATCTAATTAATATATGAATTTCGATCGAAAGTAGAGAGGATGTTAGATTTCCATGTATATCCGTTGAGACCGAATCCTCGAATATGTAAAGTACAAAATCGAAGCGGTTTTTGGTTAAATGGTTTGAAAGTTACGATATTATCGAATTAGCGTTGTTATCCAAAAAAGTCCATTGGCGCGGCTCCGCCTGCACAACCCGATGTCGGCCTTTGCCCACCCATGAACTCCGCCCCTCGACCCTGCTGTATTCTTGATCGATAACTTCGTTAGCTCAACAAGCGTGCCTCCGCTTTTCTCCGAACTGGTCCAGCCTTAACGTGAAGATCGCCCGGTCTCTAGTAAATCACATTACTACTGTGATTGATGACACTTAATCAATGCTGTAATCATTGGAAAACCCAGGCTGCGTGTGGGCATGATAATATAAATAAAACATGCTTTTTACAAATAGAATTACTAAATTGAGACAAAATCCGAGTTATCACCGCATTGTTGTTTGGTTATATTATACTACTTAGATTAGATTAGATCTAACGACACCGCAGTGGCGGTGAACTATATTCTGAATTAACACTATTAGAATGTTGGCGATTTAATGGCTGATTTCGTTCTAATTGAACTTACGATTATCAACCGCATGTAATCTTAACAGCTGATTAGAAAACCATGACATCTAACCCATGGTTTATAGGTAACCTCCCAAGTGACCTTTATACGTTCAGGGTATGCGACTGATTCAATATTATACATTAATTGTTAGGCTACCTTTTATTCTTTAAATGTAAGTTTTGGTAACATCGAGAAGAGGAAGAACATTTTAAAAATTTATGGAGTAATAAAATCTAGAACACATGACACAACAAGATGATACCAAAACTTGTGTCATCTGTTGGAACACACGATGACACAATTCCATGGTTGGGTTTTCAAATTTGGCTTTTTTCCTTTTTTGGCGTGTTGAAAATTTTATTTTCTTCCTTATTTCATATTACCATCATTTAACGTCATTTCATTAGACTAACATAATTACATTAAATTACTAATTAACCATCACATTAACTCACTAACCATCAGACCACAACTCACGATAATTGAGTAAATTACCTTTAATCCAATTCAAAGCAACTGAACCTTCGATAAATCCAAACCTATCATCATCATAACTGAAGTACTAACCCGTGCTTAGAGTGGTATAGATCTTACAATAATAAATAAAAATGTGAGTATAAAATAAATTAATCGAGAAAATAACATGGTTAAAATTCATACATAACAACGATTAGTGTCAATGTAAGTATTGTTGAAATTCTTCCCAGTCAAATACTATATCATCAAGCCTTGTATAACTATATAAAATGCTTAAATGACTAAATGGCGACAACATATATGCTTTGAAAGGGTGAGACCATAGGACCAACCCGAACCCGTTCGAGACTTCGATGGGTTGATAACATATAGTATTTTATAAGGGTCCTCCCCACACCAAGTAGCTAATCGTTAATTAATAACTTATACTCCAATCAGAACCAAAATAAAATACAAAAGTGTATAATCACAGTTAACATGGATTTGGTTTTTCCAACAGCCCCACAGGGTGCCCCTCCACCATGAGAACTTGGCGGCGATGCCAAAGTATGGTTGCTTTTAATGATAAATAAATTAATCGATAAACTAAGATAGTAAAAATTAAACAACATTGGGTAGTGGTGTTTTTATGAGTCCTTCGTGATAATATGTCATTGGTTTATGTTAACTATAGAAAAATGTAAAAATAAATCGCACTTATCATGATGTATATGATTTGAAAGGGTATAACCAACCCGAACTTAGATTCAGAGCTTGTGGTTGATAATATATAATATTTTATAATGAATCCTCTACGAAGGCTAAGGCGTTAATTTATAACTTATACTCAATCGAACGAAAATAAAATACAAAAGTGTAGAATGCTTAACATGGTTGGTTCTGACAAACTCTGGGTGCCCCTCCCACTTAGAAGAACTGCGTGGCGATACCACGATTATAGTTTAACTTTTAATAATAAACAAATAAATCGATAAAATAAAGGCGGTAAAAATTCACTTACAAACAACGTTGGGCGTGGTGTTTGTGTGGAGTCCTCCTTCGTCGATACTATATCATTGGATCTTTGTTTATGGTAACTATAGAAAATGTATAAATACGACTCATTATGGCCGACTACGTTTATGCTTTGAAAGGGGATATGATAGTTTTATATGAATCACCCTACTTACTAACATATTAATTACAAACATAATGCGATCGAACGAAATAAAATACAAATGTTCTACAACGCTGTGATTAATGGGGTTGAACAACCCCACGAGGTGGTATGTGTATGTAGTGCATCAAAATTTATTATTACTACAAACGTAATTTAAATGTTTTAAATATTACGATGGTTTTTTTTTTTTTTGCCACCCCTAACATACCCAAGAGCCCTCGCGAAGACTTTTCACTAACCTTAACCATAAAATGTTGCGGTTTGTGTATCGTCCTGCAAAAGGTATGTCTGGGTTGATCTGGACCTCATTATTCCAAATGGGTTTGAATTTGGTTGGATAGAACAAGAATACCGGTGTAATAGTGTTCTCGCGCTTCGTGTTAATTGTAATAACTTAATTAGTAAACTATATAGAAAATGTATGCTACGGGTTCAAAATATTTTGAAGTTTGTATATAAATTTATACTATATATGCAACCAATATACAAAAAAAATAAGCAGTGAAAGATATCATTGGTGAAAATGTAACTAATTCCGAGTAGCGATGGCGTGATATAATTTCGTTTAATAATAAATAGAAATAGGAGGACAAAATTAATTAATCGAGAAAATTGTTTTACGGTATGTGCCCTCCCCACATAACGATCTTAGTATGG
This sequence comes from Plantago major, assembly GCA_026545765.1. Taxonomy (NCBI): domain Eukaryota; kingdom Viridiplantae; phylum Streptophyta; class Magnoliopsida; order Lamiales; family Plantaginaceae; genus Plantago; species Plantago major. Next base: position 117,677 of record JAIFAC010000207.1, on the reverse strand, counting down.
ATAATACAAATCTACCAAACCAACATCATCATAAAACATCAAACTGTAATCGTGCGTTAAACGCAATTTCTCATATGGAATAAAATTCTTTATCGACCGAATTTCTTTGAAAAGTGAAACAAATTAAAGTCAAAGCTAAAAATTTGAATTTAAAGATTTAATCACCAAAGAACAATATCTTTCAATTACTAAGTATTGGCTTAAAATCTCAAACAAATTTTATAAATTTGGCAGGCCAACCTTCCCCATTTTCAACAAATATAAGAAATAAAATTTTGTCACCAAGCAATAACCTTGCCCTCATGATCCCTAGTGACAACACTAATTGCCCCCTATTGGACTGCTCAATAGTATCAAAATTTCGGTGGGATACCGGAATTTGAATGGATCAGTGATAAATTTAGCCCATCAACTTTATATATTATATGATATTATTATATAAGAACTAACTGATTATTTAAATTAAAAACATTAGCCATCCGTCTAACTCGACAAAACTTCATGGAACAAAAAGTTCTCGTCCCCTATTCGGACTCTGCTTTATTTTTAAAATTCCATTATTTTATTTTATCTTATTTAACAAATTTATATTTTATTTTAGCAAAAAAATAATTTAATTAATTAATAATAACAATAATAATCTAGATTGGTTTCTATGGATTTGTCTTGTCACGATGAATTCAAATATATGTTCAAAATATTTTTTGGGGTTTTTTAGATAAGTTTATATGAGATTTAATAAAAACTATATATGCAGTCAACTTACAAAAAATAAACAGTGAAAGATATCTTTGGTTTAAAATGCAACTAATTTCACAAATTCCAAATAGGATTGAATTAATTTAATAAATGCTCTATTTTTAAAATTTCATTATTTGATTTTTTTTTATCTAATAAATTTCTATATTAATTTAATGAATAAAATAATTTATTTAATTAATAATAGTATGTAAGATTGGTGTCTTATGGATTCGTCATGCCGTGGCGAATTCAAATATATGTTCAAAATATTTTTTAGATTTTTGTAGATATGCTCTAATTTCATGTTTTCAAATTATTCCTCCATTTATGAAACTTTTTCTATCGTTAATAAAACATTATTCGACGCTAATCTTTTAACCAATATTTGGAAAAAAGGTTCCATTAATGAATTTTCATTTTTTAAGAGAACGTATCTTTTTCGTTGAAAATATCCAACCTATATATTAACCTAAATTAGAATAAAAATAAGAATAACCATCGTCACGGAAGGTTTACCTAAGATATGATTAATGTATCAAACCTCTTTAAAATGCATACATGTATAACACATCAAAACCGATTTTTTTCATTACTAAGTTAAAATCTTCAACGATTATTTCTTTCAACTTCGATAATTTTGATAATTATTAAAGTTAGCTAAGAAAAAGACATTAAATATATATTATAATTATTGGACAAATATGATTATTATTTAAAAAACTATGTATTAATAATCGATAAGAAAGGCGAAAAGACAAGAAAATAAAGAGAAGTCTTTGTATTATTTTACAAAATCTTAGTAAATTTTTCAAATTTAATTCCATAAACACTTACATTTAAAACCAAATGCATTTTTTCACTACCTAACTACTGTAAATTCTGTAACAATTTTTCAAATTACCTAACTAGTTTTGCTAAAGATGTGATAAAACCATATGATTTAATAAAATTATATATACAAATAACATACAAAAAATATCAAATGAAATATATTACTTAAAATACAACTGTTAATTTTACAAAATTTCATGAAATGAACAGAATATGGTGTAATAAAGATTGAGATTGATGATTCGTCTTTGCTGATAGCACATGGCGAATTCAAATATAATGCTCAAAATATTTTCTTGATTTTATATATATAGTTATATTTAATAAAACTATATATACAGTTTCAAAAATAACAAATATATATAATTCTGCTAAAATTACAATTAATTCTACAAAATTCCACACAGTACTAAATGAATTTAGTAAGGTTTAAGCCATTAATGCTTTTATATATATGTATGTATGGATGGATTCACACCACCATCTCCATTCCAACGTGAGCAAACGTCAGAACGAGATCTAACAAGCTGCAAAGATCGAAATCAAGAAGAAGTACCAGTCAAGATTCAGGGTCACGACTCACGAAGCTAAATTGAAGTCTCGAAGAGAGTAGTGAAGAACGATGACGACGATTATCTGAAGAGAAGCAGCACTGCTGCTGTTCGAATTCTCTCTGAACTGGAAATTGGAATCTCGATCACCCATCATTGCCAGGACTAACACACCGTGGAATTGAAACAGATGACTCAAGTTAAACAACTCGATTCTTCTTCTCAGGACCTTCCTATCCTCTCCATCTCGCCGCCATCTCCGTTTTCCTCTTCCTCTCCAATCGACGTCTTCAATCCCAATCAAAATCACTAAATGACAAATCCTTCCCAGCTACCATTGAAGGCGCTCCCAGATCCATGGAGTCAAATATTATCCGAATTCAAGACAAATCATATCTACATGAAGCTCAAGATTAGATAAATAAATATATATATATATATATAGTTTATAAGAATAAAAAAGAAGATAGTTTTGTTGCCGTGGGCTTTACGCGAAGCAGCGGGTAAGCATGAAGATTGAGTCTTAACACTAACTCTTTATCAGAACTCCACCGATACCAAAATCATTTCGCTTAAAGCCTTGGCCGGCCACAGTTTTCGATTTATTCATATCGCCATAATATTCAAACTTAGTAATCACTTCATTAATCCAGACTACCGACTAAGATAGCTACATCAGACCGATTATCAGATAAAATCATTAATATCAAGATATTTCTCAAGACATAATTATCAAAGACACAAAAATTTCAGACGCCATTTCTTTCTACTTAGAGGCAAAACAGCCCTTCATATGTTCATCGGAATATATCAACATGCCGACATACAAAACCTTCTCCGGTCTCATTCTTAGTAAATAGTAAAAGTCTTAGATTAATTCATAATTCAACAGAATAGTAACCATGAATAGTGACTGGATGAACAAAGAAAACATTTTTGCGTAGTTATAGTAAATACATAATTTAGACTGCCTTAACATTATAAACCAAACGCTTTAGCCTATCATGAGGCTAATTTTCATTAATATAAATATATTACAATACAAAAAAATAAAAAATAAAAGAGTACTTCAAATTGATGTCTGCAAGCACCAAAGACAAACTTCAAAACTTAATTACAAATACTAAAAATTAAAAACTAAGGGAGAGTGTTTCTCAGCCAGTTTATGTGGGTGTCCAAATTTTTTCCGCCTTTCTTCGCTTTTCTTATTTATAGAGGGAATTTGATTCTCAGAGTCGATAGGCATGATTTAAGATCGTAGTCTTAACACTAACTGTTTTATGATCATGATAAACATGATAAGAAGGAAAGATACTGTTAAAAACAGTAGAAGTGAGGAATTTGATATTCCCAAAAATTTAGATTTATTAAATAAATGGACGATTCTAAGAATCGAGCCTAAGGTTATTTACCAGTTAGGTACTTTTGAAAATCATTTAAAAACACGTAGTTAAACTATCAAGAACTCATCTCACTTGATAATGATGAATTAGTAATCAAATTACTAAGTGAGAAAGATATTACTGCTTATAAAAACCTTTACAAATTTTTACATATCGTTTAGTCAAATTGCTTTTAAACCTTTAACCTTAGAAGGATCACCGAGAGCTTTATAGTCGCTCTAGAGATGGCGTAAACTTAGACCGAAAAATCTTTAATCGAATTATACAGTCTAAGTTTAGCCCATGGTCCAGCTTTATTTTGATATTTATCCGAATTTACAATTGTCTTTATTTGATATTAATATTTTAGATTCTTTAACATTAAATGTTAAAACTAATGGTTATAATTATATTTCCTAATACGTAAACAATCAGATTTAAGGTGATTTATTATAAACCTTGTTTACTTTAAATCCTCATTGTCAAAGGGTTGATAAACCTTTAAATGAAACTATTTTAATTGAGACTAATTTAGCAAATCTAAAATTACTACTCAGAGATCTATTAAATGGGAAGAAATAGATTTTCCTCAAAATTGACAATTAAACAGCCGCACTTTCACAACCTCGTTATTCAAAATAATTTATCAGATGTTATCCAAACTCCCAAGGTTTGGTAAAATGCGCTGAACTAACAACGATTTTATAGATCTTCTTCAAGACTTACTAAGTCTTCTTCTTTAAGATCTTTTATATCACCTATCGATTATGTAGTTGATAATTCATCAAGGATGCTCTAATTCCTGCTAAAAGCGTAATACAAAAATCTTTTGAAACAATTCCGTAAGATCATATTGATGAACTTCGAATAAATAAAAGATTTTGATAATGTTGTCAAAGGAGTTACATACTCCAATGTATGAGATATAACCGCATCGTAAATGGAATTTCGCTATTAATGAATTCCAACCAAATTGATTTTAGCCCTCGCCTCCTCGCTAGGCAAAAGATTAAAACTAATTCAATTTACCGCATGGGAACCTTTAAAAATTGTTTTTTACAAACTTCTTCAACAGAGAAAAACTTCTATTCAAAATGAATTTTATAAAGATTGTGAAAACACAATACTCCAATTCCTTTTTGTTCCATGGTTTGTTTCTAAATATGTGGAACAATATATTTTAAAGATTAGAAAGAAATTATAAACTCGATGTGTGGAGGAATTTACACAAAGTCTATCCTCCGCAATGCCTTTTCAAATTGAAAAGGGAAATCATAGTTTCCTAAAGCTTTTCAAAACTACCGAAGATGGAACTTAACCCATGGACTTTAATGTCCAGATATATCTTCGACAAAGCATCATACGCTTGGGGACTTATAAAACAAGATACTTTTATGAAAGTATTTTTTAAACATGTGGTCATGTGAAATATCACATTTCAGTGAGTTCAAAAGAAGTTTATAACTTCAAGAAGATTTATATTAAGAAGATTATATTCTCCAAGAATGGGAATTGCCCATTACAGAAAGGAATTTTATTACCCTCATAATGTAAGTCCCATAAATTTAATTATCGGGATTATGTCAAGCATTTAATAAAGTGCTTTTTATATGAAAATGATAAAAAGAAACACCTCGTTCATAAAAATCAGAAGGAAGCTTATGAGCAAGAGATACCAAATTGGTTTCTTAATCGGGGAAATATTTTCGAACCACCGTAAGATCGAGCCTTAACATTTAACTATTTTATGATCATGATAAACATGATAAGAAGGAAAAAGACATCGTTAAAATAAAGAGAAGTGAGGAATTTGATATTCCTTAATTTAGATTTATTAAATAAATGGACGATTCCAAGAATCGAGCCTCAAGGTTATTTACCAGCTAGGTACTTTGAAAAAATTGTTTAAAAACAAGTAGTCAAAACTATCAAGAATCGCCTCACTTGATAATGATGAATTAGTGATCAAATTACTAAGTGAGAAAGATATTGCCGCTTTATAAAACCTTTACAAATTTTTACATATCGTTTAGTGCAAATTGCTTTTAAACCTTTAACCTTAGAAGAAGGACTACTCAGAGCTTTTATAGTCGCTTCTAGAGATGGAGTGTAAATTTACCGGAAAAATCCTTTAATCGGAATTATACAGCCTAGTTTAGCCCATGGTCCAGCTTTTATTTTGATATTTATCCTAATTTACAATTGTATTTATCTTATATTAATTTTTTAGATTCTTAAACATTTAATTATAAAACTAATGGTTATAATTATATTTCTGGTACACAAACAATCTGTATTTGCTACAGGATTTATTATAAACCTTGTTACTTTTAAATCCTCACGTCAAGGATTGATAAACCTTTAAATGAAACTATTTTAATTGAGACTAATTTTAGCAAATCTAAAATTACTACTCAGAGATCTATTAAATGGGAAGAAATAGATTTTCCTAAAAATCGACAATTAAACAGTCACTTCACAACTCCAACCCGTTATTCAAAATAATTTAATAGATGTTATCCAAACTCCCAAGGTTTGGTAAAAATGCGCTTGAAACTAACAACCATTTTATAGGATCTTCTTCAAGACTTACTAAGTCTTCTTCTTAAGATCTTTATATCACCTATCGATTATGTAGTCGATACTCTATCAAGGATGCTCTAATTTCGCTAAAAAGGTAATACAAAATCTTTTGAAACAATTCCGTAAGATCATATTGATGAACTTCAATAAATAAAGATTTTGATAATGTTGTCAAAGGAGTTACATATACTCCAATGTATGTATATAATCGCATTAGAAATGGAATTTCGTTATTAATGAATTCAAATAAATTGATTTTAGCCTGCTTGCCTCCTGGGCCAGCAAAAAGATTAAACTAATTCAATTTACCTGTATGGGAACCTTTTAAAATTGGTTTTTTACAAACTTCTCTTCAATGTAGAAAACTTCTATTCAAAATGAATTTATAAAGATTGTGAAAAACACAATCCAATTCCTTTTGTTCCATGGTTTGTTTCTAAATATGTGAACAACATATATTTCAAGATTAGAAAGAAATTATAAACTTTCGGTATTACGGAGGAATTTACAACAAGTCTATCCTCCGCAATGCCTTTTCAAATTGAAAAAGGAAATCATAGTTTTAGCTTTTGCAAAAACTACCGAAGATGAAACTCACCAAAGAACTCAGAAACAAATTAACAGATGATTGAACAATGTAATTATACTAATTGCTTATAAATGTTCTCGAGAACATTTAACTTTTGCCGTAAAGGGTGGAATTGGTTTTGAAAAACTATTAACCCTAATCTTTCTTTAAATTCTAACATTCCTTCAAAAGAAAAGGAAAAGGAACAGGATTCTCGCTTCGCCCTAATATTCAACCACCTTCTCAAATAAAGCGTATTTTAAATTAAATCCATGAAAGAACTTGAAAAGTTCTTAAATCGAAAAATTTAAAGATATGAAACTTACAACTCTTCATGATGTTGTAAAAAGAAAACTCGACACGATGAAGTTTATAAACTTCAAATAATCTCCAACTTACTCATGACGAGAGGAGTTGAAACTCTTAATTTCGATGAAGAAAGAGTAATAACCTATCGAAGATCTCAAAGGATTAAAAGATCTTGTTTCAAAAATTTTTCATATTTCTTCTAAATCAAATTTCAATTTATCTTTTACTAAAATTTACAAAACCATTTCATAGAATGTTACATCGAAATGTAAGATCATCCGACTTTAAAGAAAACCGATGAATTTCTTAAAACAAGAAATAAACTCTTCGACTATTGAAGAAAACTTCAAAATCCCAAATTACAAGGGAAGATTAGATTGATTGAAAATCAACTTTCTAGAAATTTGTAATGACCATCCTAATGCTTTATGGAATAGAAAGAAGCATGTGGTCACCTTCCTTATGAAGAAGATTTTGATGAAAAGAATTCGACAAAGGCAAGACCTTGTCAAATGAATTCGTAGTATTTAGAACTCGTAAAAAGGAAATTGATTCTTTATTGCAAAAGGTCCGATAAGCCCTTCTCAATCTCCTTGGTCTTGTACGCCTTTTATGTTAATAAACATAGTGAATGTGAAAGAGGAGTTCCTAGATTAGTTATAAATTATAAACCCTTAATAAGGTTTTAAAATGGATTAGGCATCCTATTCAATAAAAAGATCTTTTAGAAAGACTTTATGATTCAATTTATGTTCAAAATTTGACTTAAAGTCGATATCGGCAAGTTCAAATTGAACAAAAGGATAGGTATAAATACCTTTAATGTTCCAATAGACATTACTTAATGGAATGTAATGCCATTTGGTTTGAAAATGCTCCTTCAATTTCGTAAAATTATGAATGATATTTTTACTCCTTATAGTGATTTTATATTAGTCTATATTGATGATATCCTAGTTTTCTCAAAGGATATTGAATCCCATTTTAAACATTCGATATCTTAAAGAAAATAGTCATACAGAGTGGTTTAGTTATATCAAACCAAAGATGTTTTTGTTTCGCATAAAATTAGATTTTCGGGTCATTATATTGAAAAAGTAATATTATCCCAATAAATAGAAGCATTGATTTTGCTGACAAATTTTCTGATGAAATAACTAATAAAACCCAGTTACAGAGGTTTTTAGGAAGTTTGAATTATATCTCTTCCTATTATAAAGACATAGCTCAAGATACTGCTATCTTATATGATAGACTTAAAGGATCCAAAGCTCGGTCCGATCATCATACTCAGTTAGGAAATTAAAAGAAAAGGTAAAAACTTCATTTGTCTTATGTCGAGTAATCCTCATGGGATAAATCATGAAACAGATGCTTCCGATATAGGTTATGGAGGAATTCTTAAACAAATTGATCCTCATAATAAACAAGAATATCTTGTTCGCTTTATTCGCAAATGGAATAACAAATGTAAAAATTATGCTACAATTGCTAAAGAGATACTTTCAATTGTCAAATGTGTCTTAAAATTTCAAGATGATTCATATAATCAAAAATTTATTATAAAGACATATTGTAATTCTGCAAAGTTCATGTTTAACAAAGATTTTAAACACGATGTTTCTAAGCAAATGTTTGCAAGATGGCAAGCTCATTTAGCTCCTTTTGATTTTGAAATTGTCTATAAAAAAGGAGAAGACAATAGTCTTCCAGATTTTCTGACACGAGAATATATTTCATGATTGTTGCAGGAATGTACTTGCAAGGAAGAGGCTCTTCCTCTTATAGAGGCAGGAGGACGAGGAAGAGGATCTCAAAGAGTCCTCTCTCAAGGGCAGAGAAAGCTTATAGCTATGAATTTGCCATCACAAAACATGAAGTCGAAAGCTCGTAAGAGTACCAAGAATTTCGAAAGTACAAAAGAATAAGGAAAAATTCTCTTTGCTAAAATAATAGCGTAACAAGAGTCTCAAGAAAATAAAGCACTATTTGAAAATGTAAAATCAAGAAGTCATACTTCTGATTGAAACAAGAGATATGAGATGGGTAAATAACCCATGGACTTTAATGTCCAGATATCTTGACAAAGCATCATATGCTTTGGGGACTTATAAAACAAGATACTTTTATGAAAGTATTCTTTTAAACACAGGGTCATGTGAAATATCACATTTCTCAGGAGTTCAAAAAGAAGTTTATAACTTCAGTAAGATTTATATTAAGAAGATTATATCTTCCGAAGAATGGGGAATTGCTCCATTGCGAGAAAGGGAATTTTATTACCCCATAACAGAAGTCCCATAAAATTTAATTATTGGGATTATGTTGAAGCATTTAATAAAGTGCTTTTATATGAAAATGATAAAAAGAAACACTCCTGGTTCATAAAAATCAGTAGTGAAGCTTATGAGCAAGAGATACCAAATTGGTTTCTTAATTGGTGGAAATATTTTGGAACCACCAGAGTAATACTCCCTCAGAATTTTACAGAATTATATTCTGTTTGGATAGATGTTAATCCAAAGAAGGATATTCCTTCAGATCGATATGATTTATATTTCTTTATGGAATTTTCCATACCATGGATTTGGAAATTGGTACCTATTATCGGTTATACCGAAAGTGAGATACCATCTATCAAAAGATCTTCTTATACGAAGTTCTGGGATAAAATGAATAAGAGTAACCCAGAAACTAGGCAATTATATTGCATTGATACTATTAATCTTATAGAAAAAAGAATAAAATTGTACCAAGAAAATAAAAGACGTGATGTAAAAGAAGAGTTCTTGATCAAATCAAAAGAAGTTTAGCATGAAAGATAGCAAGAGAAATGTTCATAGAAGCATATATAGAAGAAATGAAGAAGGATCTTCTATGGTTTTGATGGAGAAACTCAATCGAAAATCGCACATCAATGGTATCGGCAGCAGTCAGAATATCAAGATGCTCAAGATCCAAATCAGGAAGAAGTCTCAATAGAAGACGTTTTTAAAATACTCAAAGGAACTCTTAAACAGAAGAGTAAAGATAAGGAAGAATCTTCTACAAAGAATAGTGGTAGCGTAAAAATCACCCAATAATACCGATTAATGACAAGTGGGCAAAAGCATTCTGCATAAAGAGCTAATAGCCAAAAGAAAAGTAACGATGGAGAATTAAAGAGATCTGTGATGGTGACAGATATCGCCCTAGGGAATCAAATTCTCTATAAATAAGAAGAAAGCATGGATACTTTTCATTTCAGTTTTACTTTAGCGCCATGAAAGAGTTCGTGTTAAGACTCAATCTTAAATCATGCCCTCACCGTAAACGCTCGATACCAAAGGGTCGCTCGTCGGGTCACAAAGCTTTGATTTATTCATATCACAATATTCAAACTTTAGAATCACTTCATTAATCCGCATCGCATCACCGACTAAGATAGAGACGACATCAGATCGACATTTGTATAAAATCGCCAATATCAAGATATTTCTCAAGACATAATTATCAAAGACAAAAATGTTTCAGTAGACGCCATTTCTTTCGGCTTTAGAGGGCAAACAAAGGCCTTCATATGTCTATCGTAATATATCAACATGCCTCGATTAATACAAAACCTTCTCCGTCTCATTCTTAGTAAATAGTAAAAGTCTTAGATTAATTCATAATTCCGCCGTGAATAGTAACCATGAATAGTGACCGATGAACAAAGAAACATTTTTGCCGAAGTTATAGTAAATACATAATTTAGACCTCCTTAACATTAAACCAAACGTTTAGCCTATCATGAGGCTAATTTTCATTAATATAAAAATATATTACAATACAAAAATAAAAATAAAAGAGTACTTACAAATTGATGTCTGCAAGCACCAGCACAAACTTCAAACTTAATTACAAATACTAAAAATTAAAAACTGAAGGGAGAGTGTTTCGGCTTAGGTGTGTATACAATGGATGGGTATCCAGCTTCTGCCTTCTTCTTATTTATAGAGAGAATTTGATTCTCAGGAGCTAAAATATGTCACTATATTTGGAATTTAATTCCAAACATGTCACTATCTGTTTCTTCTTTAATCTTGCTCCGTTCTTTTCCTTCTTTGGCTTTTAGCCACTTTGGCTTCTTGTGGAATGAAAGAAGTCACGTTATGTATTAGTAATATGTCTTCTATCATTATCATCTTTAGTCTTGTCATCATAATCAATTGATAGTGGAAAGATTCCATCTTCTTTTCAAATTTGTCTTCTATGTAGACTTCTTGTAGAATTTGATCAGTATCTTGATCATTCTGGCAATCGTCGAACTGCATATTGGACCTTCATTTTTCTGTCCTCTTGATATAATCTAATTCTTTTTTCTATAAAATTTATAGTGTCAATACAATATAATTGCTTGGTTTTTGGGTTCTCTTCATTCATTTTTTCCCAAAACTTCGTATAAGAAGATTTTTTGATACATGGTATCTCATTTTCGGTATAACCGATAATAGGTATCCATTCCCAAATCCAGGATATGAAAAATTCCATAAAGAAATATAAAGAGTAATACTCTCGAGGAATATCCTTTTTAGGAGTAACCTTCTTCCAACTTAAAAATAAAGTTGAAAAGTTTTTAGGAAGTATAACTTCCGTAGTTCCAAAATTCATCCACCAGGTTATAAACCAACAGTATTCTTTGCCGCTTTGTATGTAAATCGTGACCGCCAATGGTTATCAACCACGAGTATTTCTTTCTATGTTGATCATTATCACATAGTAGCACTTTATTAAATGCTTCAACATAATCCCAATAATTATATTTTATAGGATTTTGTTGTTATGATAGTAAAATTCTTTCACCGGATGGTTCAAATCTCAATCCTCGTAAGATATAATCTTCTTAATATAAATTTTCTCAAGTTATAAACTTCTTTCGTGTCTTTGAGAAATAATTTATTTCACAAGACTGCTTCAAAGAATACTTTCATAGAAGGATCTTATTTTATAAGGTCCTGAAGCATATAATGCTTTATCTTTGTCTAAATATTTAGACCATGATGACCAAAGTTCCCTTGCCCATTGTACATCTCTTATTTCAAGCAGAAGTATTACTTCTTGATTTTTGTTTTTAACATAATCAATTTTTTCTTCTTTTACTGAATTAGTAAAAGATGGGAATTTTCCCTTTTTTCTTTTGTACTCAAGAAATTCTTGGTACTCTTCTGAGCTATAAGTCTCAGATTCGTGACTAGAAAGCTATAAGCTTTCCTTTATCTTGTGATGGTAAAGCTATAAGCTTTCCTTTATCTAATCCACTTTCCTGACTTCCTTGTGATGGTAAAGCTATAAGCTTTCCTTTATCTAATCCACTTTCCTGACTTCCTTTTCCTCTATCAGAGGAGGAATTTCTTCTTTGCAAGTACATTCCTGCAATAATATCTTCAAACATTAAAGAATCTGGGAGACTGATATCATCTTTCCATTTTACAAATATATGTCTAAAAACTTCATATTTAAAGTTTTTAATAAACATAATCTTTGCAGAATCATAATCTGTTTTTTGATTATATAAACCATCTTGAAATTTTAAAACACATTTTATGGTTGAAAATATTTCTTTAGCAATAGTGGCGTAGTTTTTCTGATTATTATTCCACTTTCCAGAATAAAGCCTAACAAGATATTCTTGTTTATTATGAGGATCGATCTGTTTAAGAATTCCCCCATAATCAATATTAAAAGCATCTGTTTCAACAGATTTATCCCATGAGGGATTACTCAACATAAGACAAGCCAAAGTTTTCACTTTTTCTTTTAATTTACTAACAACCTGAGTATGATGATCAGACCAAGGCTTTGGATCCTTTTTAAGTCTATCATATAAGATAGCAGTATCTTGAGCTATATCTTTATAATGAGAAGAGATATAATTCAAACTTCCTAAAAACCTCTGTAACTGGGTTTTATTAGTTATTTCATCAGGAAATTTGTCAGCAAAATCAATGCTTCTATTTATTGGGATAATATTACTTTTTTCAATATAATGACCCAAAAAATCTAATTTTTGTCTGAAACAAAAACATCTTTGGTTTTGATATAACTAAACCACTCTGTATGACTATTCTCTTTAAGATATCCAAATGTTTGAAATGGGATTCAATATCCTTTGAGAAAACTAGGATATCATCAATATAGACTAATATAAAATCACTATAAGGAGTAAAAATATCATTCATAATTTTCCAAATTCAAGGAGCATTTTCAAACCAAATGGCATTACATTCCATTCAGAATGTCCTATTGGAACATTAAAGGTCGTTTTATACCTATCCTTTGTTCAATTTGAACTTGCTAATAACCCCGACTTTAAGTCAAATTTTGAAAATAAAATTGAATCATAAAGTCTTTCTAAAAGATCTTTTTTATTCGGAATAGGATGCCTAATCCATTTTAAAACCTTATTAAGGGGTTTATAATTTATAACTAATCTAGGAACTCCTCTTTCCTGTTCACTATGTTTATTAACATAAAAGGTCAGACAAGACCAAGGAGATTGAGAAGGGCTTATCGCATCTTTTGCAATAAAGAATCAATTTCCTTTTTACAGAGTTCTAAATACTCTGAATTCATTTGACAAGGTCTTGCCTTTGTCGGAATTCTTTTTTCATCAAAATCTTCTTCATAAGGAAGACTGGCCACATGCTTCTTTCTATTCCATAAAGCATTAGGATGGTCATTACAAATTTCTAGAGAAAGTTGATTTTCAATCAATCTAATCTTCCCTTGTAATTTGGGATTTTGAAGTTTTTCTTCAATAGTCAAAGAGTTTATTTCTTGTTTTAAGAAATTCATCTGGTTTTTCTTTAAAGTCAGATGATCATACATTTCATGTAACATTCTATGAAATGGTTTTGTAATAAAATTTAAATGAATTTTCCCACCTTGAAAAGTTCCAGTAATACCAGAATTATCCACATGGGTAAAAGGATAAATTTTTGAAATAAAAGGTGTACCAAGTATTACTTGATTAGAAATATCCTTTGTTAGTAAAAAACTGGTTTGAATACAGTTTTTATCAATCCAGATAAAAGCTTTAGGAAGCTTATATTTTATATTTAATTTTTCTCCTCCAACATGAGAGAGAGTATGAGTAGTTTTATAAAAATACTTTGTAGGAATTAAACCTTCCTGTATAACATTCAAATCTGCACCACTATCTATGAGAGCAGTCAAATCTTTTGAAAAGTAATTATCAATTAACAAAGTAATTTTAACATACCATTTCTGGGATATAACCATCTCTAAAGTTGATAAAAAATTATCATCTACTTGTGAATCAAAACATTGAGCCTTTTTACTTTGACTCGATTCACTAGTAGTAGACTGGGTAGACTGATCAGTCTCTTTTTTATAATTTTCAAGTTTAGAAACTCGATAGTCTATTAACTTATTTTCTTTTTTCAAAAACTGAATCTCTTTTTTGAGATTTTCAACTTCCATCTCTAAATCATGAGTAGAAGTTGGAGATTCAACTCATTCTTCTCGCTTTTAGAAGTTTATAAACTTCGTCATCGAGTAAGGCTCATCTTTTGAAAATCCTCCGGAGGAACCATTGGTTCTGGCAGAGTTGAAGAAGTACTTGGAATATTATCCATCTGATCTATTATCTTAGATCGTAACTCATGATCTTTAATTGTCTTTAGAAACTCGATAATATTATTACCATCTAAGACATTTAAATCAGTTCCTTGAAACTGAGATAGAATATTATAAAATTCTTTATTAAAGAATTTATCGTCATTCTGTTTTCTTGTTTCTTGATACAAGGTTGTCCAAGAATACAAGGTTCATACTCGACCGAATCGATATTACCGATTCTTGATCAAGAACTTTTAAGTTCTCTTCCTCAAGACTATTAGTACTATTAGAAGTATCTCAATCATCGTAAGAGTTATTACTCTTTTCTTCATCGAATTTAAAAGAATCTTTGAAAGAGTTTCTTTCAAATCATTATCGCCTTTTAACTGCTTAATTTTCTCTTGGTCCAACATTGTGTTGCAAAATAACCAAGTTTTCCACAAGCTCGCAAACTATTAGTTTCTTTCAATCCGCTTTTCTTTGTTCTCTATCTTCTCTTCTTTGTTTACGGATTTCTAATTTTCGAGGAGAGTAATGTCTCTTCTTTTTTGGTTTATAAGTCGACTTCTTTTCCGACTTATGAGGTTTAGAAGTGGATGGAACATCCATCCCAAATTGATCACGTAATCCCCAATCGGGCTTTTTCTTTCAAGTTCATCTTTTAATTTGTTGATTTAATTTAATCTCATTACATAAGGCTAAACCTTCTTGAATACAAGTTCCAATTAACTTGCCATAAGTATAATTTTCATAAGGGATAGAGACTTTATCTTTTCTAAGATTTTTCCTAACCCTTTATGCAAATAATGCAGGAAGTCCATCAATGAACTTTGATTTCCAATGAGAACTATTACATTCAGGTAATTCCATTACCCTATTTAAAAAGGTATCTTTATACCAACGAAAATCAGTTAAAGTTTTACATCTTAAGTTTTGTAAAATGTCAATATTTTCACATTATCGGAATATCTTCCTGAAATGTTCAATAGTAACAACAAGAGTATAGACTGCATTTTCTATAGTACTACCATCCTCTTGTTTTACAGTATCAAAAATATGATTTTTCCCTTCTGGTGAAAGATAATTATCCCACCAACCTTTTAATTGTCCTGTAAAACCAGCAACAATCATTTTTGCAACATTTTTATCAGTGTTTCCATTTGTTTTACAAATAGTGGAATACATAAGCATCCTATGAATCATATTATAAATCGCTTATCAAAGATAAGCATCTAAATTCCATTCATAGATGTTTTTACCATTGTAACTGTTATTTAGTATGTACTCTTGCTCTTCATGCAAGGTATCTATAGGAGAAGGTCTCCTATAATAGTACATACGTTGGGTTGGTTTATCAGCCCATTTTCCCAACTTGATATATATGTATATATATATATATATGTATATATATATATGTATATACATATATATATATATATGTATATACATATATATATATATTAAATTCGTTGAAGCAATGTTGAGATGGAGAATTGATTTGGGAAAAAGGACATGAAGTAGAAGGAGAGAGAGATGCTTTGAGTGTGTATCATGCGTTGTGGTGTGAGATTGGTTATTCTCACAGATTTAGATAGTTTTGTACTGTATAAATTAAAATTGAGAACCAATTGACATTCCTCCACGCGCCTAAAGTTTGGTTATATTATTACTTTTAATAATTATAAAGTTGTTTGGAGGGTGTTAAATGGACATAAAAGGATATTAATACAACAATAGCCGTATGGTGGGTAATACTTTCCAATAGAGACAATATTATATTAATAAGGAATAACGTGATAAACAAATAGATTGATACAAAATAATGGATTAGAGTGGTGTTAAATTGAGACAAAATTTTTATTTGTAGATCATTCGCAAAGAAGATTTTTGTTGAGGAGTAAAACCTCGAACACTAACTAACCAAACTATTACAAGCAACCTAACCTAAGGCCCGCCTCGTACTTGAGGTCCGACGGTAATCGGTCCGAGCTGCATGCACTGAAAGGACTAAGTGGGGGGGGGGGGGGTGTTAGAATGGGTTACCCGGATTGCATATGTCAATCCGGTAAGAGACTTTACTCAAGAGAGAGTTAGAAGCTCTCAATGTAATAGTTATGAGGTATTATGATAACACTTGGGAATTGACTTAGGGATTCCCACATTGATCTTGCCTCTTCTCTAAGGTCTTGGACCTTGTGCTATATTTATAGTTATCATATGCTTGTGAGGTGGCTCACAAGATGATGCCAAGTGTACGCTTCAGATTTGGACACCAATGCCACCTTTGACCCATGGCCCATTAGTGAACAGTAATCCAATACTAATCAATGGGCCTGGGAGGGTAGTTTGGACCTTTTCCCTACTTGAGTACTGTTCCGCCTGTTGGGTCCGTGTTAGTCCCTCTGATGATCTGCCCGCTTGGTTGATCTGCCCTTGGGTAACTCTGGATGCCCGAGCCAAGAGTCTCACGGAAGTATCTCAGTGGTTCTGTTATACGTTTGGTCTTAATGTGATGGTGGCGTCCGAGATTCTCTCGTCCGGTCCGTTTGGCATTTGTGTACTGACGTATTTAGAAGTCCTTTTCCCAGCTAGCTCGGACTAGCTGTGAGGGTGTAGTGACTTTAGCGTACTGGTTGATTCACTTAGGACGGACCATGTGAGGTCGGACCAATACTGAATTGGCTATTTAAGCCGTGATGCGCTCTAGGACACGCTCTATGGCGCCCTTAACGGATTGGACACATGTCTGTATCAACATATGTCTCCCTAGTTTCCAAGTATCTTAGTAGAAGATAGTTGGTAACTATGAAAAGAACAAGTGTGTTGTGGAGCGTATCCGAATCGTTAAACAAAAGGAAAAAATCCTTTTTGTTGAGATCCGTCATCCGTGTTCTTAGGAATTCGATATATCTCTCCCCCCCCCCTTTCTTCTATAGTCCGAGTTACGTAATAGCTCGGACTGTAGATGGAAAAGGTATTTGTATCCGAGATATATAGATCCGAGTACGGTTAGTATCTGACGTAGCCCTCTGTGGAAGAGTGTATGGGAAGCTATCCGTTGGACCGATTATGTGAACTGGTCCTCTGGGCCGATCCGTAAAGCAAAGAGGCCTAATAAGTTGTCTGTCCGGCCCACAGGGGAAAGATCCCGGGCAAAGTGATGCGACCGTTGGATCGATACGATATTAACGGTTGGGGTTCTAAGCCCAATTGACGCGACGCGTCTGTTAAGCATGAAATGCGACGTACTGACAGCCATCCAATTGCGAACCGGCACAGCCTTTGGATTGGAGAGGATCAACGGCTGGGATTCAAATCCAAGTGATGTGACTCTTGGCTTTCCCTAAATTCCCCTTGTAAATAGTCAGCTTATTAGTCACTTTCACACTTTTAGCAACATCGAAACTCAGAGCAATCACAAAGCAATCCGAGCAATTGAAGACCCATCCAAGCAAGTAAAACTCGCAGAATTTTGAAATTTCTTCTCCGAATCCGTACCCTCGTAGAGGTAGCAAGGCTCAGTCGTCCATTCAAATTTGTCTAGTCAACTTTGTCAAGTAAGTACGTCTTCACTCCTCCTAAGTTCTCTCCTTTTCGCGATATGCTTACTACCTGCTCGTATGTCTTTGCCCTGTTCGAATATGAAATTGTCGAGTCTGTATTTGCCGATGTTGCGAGTGATAGGATTTAGCAGCGTACTTAGTCGAAACACTTCTCCTTTATACTGTCGCGTGCCAGTTTTCTTATCAGTATCCTATTGATTTATCTCGCGTGTCATGCCTACTGTAACCAAAATTTGATTATGCACGCTTATTTGGTAATGTGTTGGTGCCAATCGGCACACAGCCTTCCGTAAATTGTCCCTGTTAGCGTGCCGGGTAGGGTAGATGATAGTGCCGATGGCACGTCTCTGTGTGCCATGGTTAGTGCCACTAGTGTTGAGACTATACTTCATGTAGACAATCCTGGTGAAGTAGAACTTCGCCGGATCGCTTTGACTTAATAAGACATCTAAATGAACTCTCGGACAATCACTACTATCGTTTCTGACTCGCTTCTTCGCCTAGGATGTCCGGGAGCGATAGTCAAAACCAGCACGAGGCACAAGGCTACAATGATGCAGTAGACTTAGGGACTGGGTCCGTGGGTTTGACCTTGTCCGTGGGAGATTTCCTGGTCGTGGACCTTGCGTCGTCCAGGGACTCTGATGTTGGGCAAGGAGTCCATGATGCGGCGGAAGCACAGGCCAACGTTGCAGCGGGTCGGGGTGATCATGCTAGGACTAGGCCACTAGTCCAATCTCAGACTATAGGTGCTGTTGGAACATCCGGGGATCTGAATGAACTGCATGTAGAGCGGGAAGGCGACAGCGGTCGGGAGGCCGACGAGGTCGAGATGTTCGAGGATGGTGTGGAGGACCATGTTGTGGCGGAAACGGGTCCGTCCAACCCGAGTACGTCCGGGAGACCCGAAGGTGCGAAGAGGAGGAGGAAGATGGTGAAGAAGAAGTAGACGAGGAGGAGGAGGAAGGAGAAGAAGGTTCTCCCGTCGCTCGTCCCCCTAGATGCACTGGTCGTCGGATCGCATTACATCCTGCTGCGTCTGTTCCATCCAACATTCCATTAGTTGAGGGACGTGGCGCGAAGGCTGCAAGAATCAAATTTCCCCGTCCTGCGTCCGCTGTTGTGATAGCGGATGAATTTGGAGAGCTGAATACGGACGGACTTCTTCCTACATGTCCGTCAAAGGTTAAGGCGGATGACATTCCTGAATGGAGGCGGAAGTGGGAGATCCCTGAGTCCGTAGAAATCATGGTTCCCGAGCCCGGACATGCATTTTACAACCCGCCCACCGGGTACATGTGCGTGCACGAGTAGCTTTTGCCTGTGGATGGAAGATCCCCATTGCACCGGATCTGAAGCACATTCTGAACCACATTGGGATTGGTCCGAGTTAGGTTATCCCAAAGTCCTTGGGTAACCTCATTTGCTTCGTGATCTTTTGTAAGAAGAAAGGGCAGCCAGTGAATTTTGAAAACTTTAGGCAGCTCTTTCATGTTTCCTTCAGTCCGGGGAATCCCCTTTTCTATACTTTTGTAAATAGAAAACCTTACAACTTCATCTCGGACTCCATTTCATCTTTGGGATCGAAATGGTGGGACAAGTACATTTTTGTGCGGATGGCCCTGAAACCTGGGACGTCCGAGAGGCAGCGAGAACAATGGGGGCTGCCGATAAAGTTCCTGAGCATATGCGAACGGTCCTGGCAAATGATCAACCCTGTTTCACTGTTTCACAAATCCGACGACTGGGAAGATGAAAAGACGCAGCAATAAAGACTGTTTCACTGTTTCACCTTCCTCCTTCTAGAAGAATTACGCATCCCAAAAAACGAACGGTCCGAGATGAAGTACAAAAATGGGGCTGAACGGTCCCGGAAAATGATCTCTTGTACAAATCTTCCCCCAGTATAAAGTACCTGTTTGCCCTACATTGCACGCTCCTCGATTCATTCGGATCAGCTGGCAGAGATCCGTCCTTGAGATAGTTCTAGATGTCAGTCATCCAATTTCTGTCTGCGTCAGTTATCATGACGGCTGAATTGAGACTCATGACGGATGAGTCAGTAACAGTGAGCAAAATCACTCTCCTTGTGTCCAGGTCTTGCTATGGACGCCAGATTTTGCCGTGGCATCCGCTCTTTCATTCCGCTCACAAACTTTTCTAGAGTAAACTCCTCAAAATGACCGGCTTCCTGTTTGAGTAGCTCGAGATACTTGATCATCGAAGGACCTTTTGTGGCAAAAGAACCTGAAAATTGAGCTTCCACGAGCTGGGAGTCCGTGAAAGCTTTGAGCTTCCGAACTTGCAGGGATTTCGCCAGTCGCAGTCCGACTATCAATGCTTCATACTCAGCCTCATTGTTGGTAACTTTGAACTCCATGGATATCGCGTAGTCAAGTTCCGCGCCATCGGGGCTCTTAAAGAAGATTCCAATCCCTCCGACTCTTCCAGTGGAGGAACCATCCACTTCCAATGTCCAGACATCAGAAGGACATTTTTCGGCTTGGAGATCTCCTGTAAGCTCCCGAGGTTCCAACTTTTGTTCCTCTGTTTCCTTGCTTTCTGGTCTGGAGTTGTTAGTACCGGATCTGATTGCCATTTCGTCAAGAAGGAACATTTGGTTGACCCAAGTTTCCTCATAAGATGCAGGTAGAGACTGATTGATGAATTGAGCATCTTCGAGGTTTGCTGGGTTGAACTTCGGCGGAACTGGCTTCCGGACAACCTGCTTGGCGATCAAGCATTCGAATGCCGGTTTGTCAGGGACTTTCTCTGAATCTGCCTCAGGATATTCCGCTAAGAAATCGGCAAGGACTTGAGCTTTCTTAGCTGACGGAGCCTGATAGAAAATGTCGTATTCGCTCAGCTCGATCGCCCACTTAGAGAGTCGTCCAGACTGATCGGGCTTTCCCAGGACCTGTTTCAAAGGTTCCGCAGTTAGTACCACAACTTTATGAGACTTGAAGTAGGGTTCTAACCGCCTTGCGGTGTAAACCAAAGCATATGCAAGTTTTTCAATCTTCACGTATCTTGTCTCCACCCCAGCAAGGGCTTTGCTAAGATAGTAGATTGGAAGGTGATCATTAGCCTGAATCCGTACTAACACGGAACTCATTGCCTCTTCCGTGATAGCTAGGTAGAGGTAGAGTGGTTCTCCCTCGATGGGTTTGGAGAGCAGTGGAGGGGAATGGAGGTACTTTTTCAATTTCTCGAAAGCCTCAAAACATTACATGGTCCACTCAAGCTCTCTCCTTCCGGAGGATTTTGAAGAACGGAGATTTTTCTCCGCAGATCGTGAAATGAAACGACTTAAGGACATCGACGTCCTATGAGTTCTTTGTACCTCATTGAGGGTTTTTGGTTGCGGCAAATCTAGGATTGCCTTGATCTTCTCAGGGTTTGCGCTTATCCCTCTCTCAGTAACCATGTATCCGAGGAACTTCCCTCCTTTTACTTCGAACGTGCATTTTTCCGGATTCAATTTCATTCCGTAATTCCTAAGGATAGCGAAGCACTTGTTCAAATGTTGCACATGTTGCTCTTCAGTTTTTCTCTTGACGAGCATGTCGTCCAAGTACACTTCCATGGTTTTCCCAATCTCTTCCTTGAACATTTGATTCACAAGACGCTGGTAGGTGGCTCCCGCGTTTTTCAATCCGAAGGGCATTACCTTGAAGCAGTATACCCCCCCCCCCCCGGGAAGCAAAGAGAGCTGTTTTCTTGATGTATTTTTTGGCCATCCGAATTTGGTAAAAACCTTGGTATGCGGCCATGAAACTCAACAATGCACATCCGGACGTGGAGTCAACAAACTGATCTATTCTCGACAAAGGGTACGGATCCTTTGGGCAGGACTTGTTCAATCTAGTGAAGTCATTGCACATTCACCACTTGCCTGGTGATTTCTCTACCAGGACCACGTTGCACACCCAGTCAGAGTAACGGACTTCTTCAATGTGCCCTGCTTTTAGGAGTCGTTCCACTTCAGCGTGTTGATACGGAAATATGTCCAATCCGTCATAAAGGACCTAGGAGCGAATCCTAAGACATCCCAAGTCATCCAATGGATCCGAGGCACTTAGGCCCGAGCCATTGGTCCGATCCGGGCAGACCATCTATGGTCCGACCCACCCTAAAAAAAAGGGACAAAGGATTCGGACCTGCAAGGCCCGACCCGGAACCATAGGTCCGACCCACCTTGGTCCGAGCCTCCCCGGGAAAGGAGCATGGTGCTAAGTCAGCACCCTCTCCGACCCAAGGACTCCGATACGGATGCCAACTCGGATCCAGCATGACCATCTTATAAGGCTACCAAGCAAGTGGGCACCAAAGAGTGAGATGTCCGAACCCAGGAGCTCCGAATCGGAAGAGTTGGACACACAGGAGAACTTCCTCAGTTAACAACCAGGTACTGTCCGGATCAGACATCCGGACCGACCTCTCCAAACTTGGGACCTCGGCAGACTCTGTCACATCCTCAAGAACTCTCCCAATAATGGCCAAACTACCCCTAAAGCCCAAGATGGCATGGGCTAAAGCTTCATTATTGGGCTATGGGCTTCATCTTAGCATTGGTGGCTCAATCCTAGCCGTACACATGGCGCAATCCTAGCAAGGCCTTCCATTTTGATGATAGCCTATAAATAAGGCACATATCCCAATAATCAAGGAACCTCAAGTAAGTCACTTCGAACAAGTCATCTCGCTAGTCACATCACGAGCATTATACAGAGTTGATCCTCAGTCACTCTCAAGTAAAGTCTCATCCCGGTTTGACACTTAGCAAACCGGCATCCCCCCACTCAAGTGTGCGGTCTCAGGAGTATGGTCATTGGTTCCCACGCTTTGGTTCTCACCTAGCGAGGAGATCCTTACCTTGGGCACCATTTCGAAGAGTTAAATAAATCTAAGTAGTTGGGGAGTTAAACCCTCAACATTTTGGCGCCGTCTGTGGGAAACTTTACAAAAAGTCCCGTTCTCTTCAGCAATGGCAAGAACAAGAAGGTCCGCCAGAACCAACGCCACTGCCATTGGTACGCCTGCTCCAAGACAAAGGGGGAGACCTCCCACTAGAAGAGGGGGAGTAACAAGAGTCTTAACAAGAGAAGTAGTAGATGATCCAAGCGATGGCCACACCGCTAGTCTTTCTTCTGGGAAAGAGCCACTAATCCACCGATGAGGTCCAGACACTTGGGGACGAAGGACAGGTTCCTCCGTCAGGAACACATGGTCCTCCCCCAGGTAGAAACTTTACCCTCCCGAATGGACAGATCATTCGTCCTAGTGAATTCGGAATGAATGAGAATCAGTTTGGCCTCTTACTCACCACTATTCAAGGGTGCTTTGGATCAAACAACCTCCAGCCTCTCCTCACCCACCCACACACCATCCCAAGGCAAGTGAACTGCGCAATCAAGAAATGAGCACCCAATCCAACAAAGGCTGGGGAGAAGCTCAACGGAAGATCTGAGACATCTTCTCAATAGGAGATCCGCTGCTTCTCATGAACAACGAGGAAGAAGTCCAGAAGTGCCGCGAGTAGACGAAGTGGGAACCAGTCGGCGAGGAGCTCAACAACAAGTGCTTAGAGATCAAATGGCAGAAAGCACCCCGATTGTTCCAATCGATGATCTCCCTCCAGATGTAGCCATAACCCCAGAACTGGTGAAAGATTGACAGCTGAGCAGATCTACCTCCAACAGAAGGCCTTGGAAACACAAATCGCCACCTTGAACAGGATGGTCAAAGCACATGAGAAGGTGGTAGTTAAAACTCCCAACCCTACGTGCGATGAAATCGAAAAAGAAAAGCGCCCGCGGTGTTATCCCAAACCTTGAGCATTACTATGGAGATACTTGCCCTGTAGGGCATCTTACTAGATACGAGAGTAAGATGGAAAGCAATGGTCTCAACGATAACATGAAAGCTCTCAACTTTTCCACCACACTCTTTGGAGAAGCAATGGATTGGTGGACCTCACTACCTAATGGTTCCATCAAATCCTATCACGTTGCCTCCCTTTTCTTGAAAAGGTTTGAGAAAGCAAAAAGAAGGAAGAGGTCGAGTTGAGCACTGGCGAGCATAATCCGGAAGAGCATGAGGACCTCGGAACCTTCTTTGATCGCTTCACGTCTGACAATGTGAGCCTCATAGCATCAAAGAGCGGGTCCGACACCTATATGCCAACACTTATAATGATGAGCTTAGAAGGAAGCTTTCGAATGAGGAGATCACCACTGAAAACTACTTGGAAGAAATCTGCGAAGGAGTCCTGTATGGAGAAGATTACGGAAGGAATGTCCCGATAAGAGCAGGGTTCAAGAAGGGAAAAGAACAAGTACGACAGGAACTCCCTCCTCGTCAAGGGAAGTTCGAGCAAAAAAGAGATCTCAGGGACAAAAAAGAATTCCATAGAGAAAGAACTCCACCGGAAGGTACGCCGAGTATACATACTCAATGCCGAGATCCGACATCTTGGCTTCTATTGTTGAGAAGGACTTGGATATCAATGGCCTAAACACATCGAAGGGCAAGAAGAGTAAATTCTCTAAAGAGTCTGTAGGTTCCACAAGCGAAAGGTCATCCGAGGATTGCATCCAATTAAAGCGAAATTGAAAGACTAGTGAGAAGTGGGAAGTTGAAAGAACCAGCGAAGAAGAGCCCTCGGGCATAGAAGGAATGAGCAAAGAAGAGAGGCGTGGTTACGAACCTCCGAGGATCTTTACCACCACCTCCTGAAATCCCACCTCGTCAGCCCAAAGGTATCAAGGGTACCACGAAGGGCGAAATGAAAACCTCCCTTACGATTGGGGTTATCAGCGCCATTGCAGGAGGACCAACGGGGAGATAGCGAAATGCAAGGGAAAGGACCGCACAACACTTAAGAAACAACGTGGAACTTACGGTCCACTGACCTTGAAAGGCACAAATCGATCACCTTTGACGATAGCGAAATCCCCACCAACATCTGGCGGAGGAGATCTCGAGGACCCGATGTCCCTTTGGTTGTTTCTCTAGTGATTGCCACTTACAAAGTCACAAAGTACTAATCGACACAGAAGCTCCTCCAATGTCCTATCCAAAAGGATTGTTGAGCAAATGCATCAGGCAAATACAATATGGACGAGTATATACCTCATTAGTAGGTTTTGGAGGCTACGTAAATCGTCCCATTGGAAGTATACCACTGCAAGTCTCCATGGGCACTTTCACAAGAGTGACCGGACTATCCTCTTTGTGGTAGTAGATAGCACCTTCGACTATAACGCGATCTTGGGCATGGGACTTAACCAATTGAGCAATTGCTCCTCCCTACACACAGGTGAAATTTCCAACCCCGAGCAGCGTGGGGAAGAAATGGGCAACATCGAGAAGCACAGGAGTGTTACATCATGTCGACGGAGGGCCATGAACCTGTCCTTTCGGTCACTAAGGGCCCTCTTAGCCATTCTCCCATTACTCTAACTCCACCAAAGGAAGAGATCGGTATTGGATCATTCAGAGAAAAGTTCCCCAAGACAGCTAGAATAGAATCCCATGAAGCCTTGAAAGAGGTCCAAGCGGTGAAGGAAATCCGGAAGAACAACTCGGATTGGAGCGGAGATGAGTCTGAAATAAGTGAAGCTCATTACGCCGCCGGACAATCGCGACATCTTTGCTTGGAGCAGATGATCTCAAAGGATAGACCCAAGGATCACGATTCACCGTCGAACATGGATCCTACGATCAAGCACATCCACAAAAGAGGAAAGACTTCGGACCAGTTGAGGATGCTATCATAGCAGGGGAGGTTGACAAATTGATGAAAGCAGGTCATATCGAAGAAGTCAGATACTCTGATTGGGTCTACAACGTGGTCCTCGTCGAAAAAGCTCCAGGAAAGTGGAGAATGTGCAACTTCACCGGACTCAACAAGTTTTGTCGAAAGATCCTATCCATTGCCACGCATAGACCAATTTGGTCGATTCCACTGCAGGATGTGCACTTCTAAGCTTCATGGATGCATACCAAGGCTTCTACCAAATTAGGATGGCTCGAAGACATCAAGAAAGCGGCATTCTTTGCGGAGGAGTCTATTGCTTCAAGGTCATGCCTTTTGGCCTCGAACGCAGGAGCTACTTACCAGTTGGTAAATAAGATGTTCAAGGAAGAATTGGGAAAAACCATGGAAGTCTATGTGGATGACATGCTTGTGAAAAGCAAGACTGAAGAGGAGCACATCGAACACCTCAACAATTGCTTTTCTATTCTCCGGAAATATGGAATGAAGCTGAACCCTGAAAAGTGCACTTTCGGGGTAAAAGGAGGAAAATTCCTTGGCTACATGGTCATAGAAAGAGGCATCAGTGCTAACCCAGAAAAGATAAAGGCAATCATAGATCTGCCACAGCCCAAGACCATCAATGAAGTTCAGAAGCTTCTAGGAAAGGTGATGGCGCTAAGCTGTTTTATCTCAAGGTCCGCCGAGAAGAACCTTCCCTTCTTCAAGATCTTACGAAAAGGAAATAAGTTCGAGTGGACAAAGGAGTGCGAAGAGGCCCTGGAAAACTTGAAAAAGTATCTCCTCTCGCCTATACATCTAAACCCATGGAGGATGAAACTCTTTACCTCTATTTGGCCACCACTGATGAAGCAATAAGTTTTGTACTGGTACGGCTACAAGACAACGAGCATTTACCAATTTACTATTTGAGCAAAGCTCTTGTAGGCTCCGAGGCCAGATATGTCAAAATTGAGAAGCTCGCCTTCGCACTGGTTTACACTGCACGGCGACTAAAGCCTTACTTCAAATCGCATCGGATTGTAGTCCTTACCAATGAGCCACTCAAACATGTCTTGGAAAAACCGGATCAGTCAGGACGCCTCTCCAAATGGGCTATTGAGCTAAGTGAGTATGATATTGGGTATCAAGCCCCATCTGCCAAGAAAGCACAAGTTCTGGCCGACTTCCTGGTAGACTATCCAGAGAAGGCAGAAAAGGAGAACGAAAATTTCCAGGAAAAGGCTAGTCAGGCGGCGATTGCCCTAATCAAGGAATCAGGTGGAGAGAAAGAAGCAGAGGAGACACAGAGAGGTAGCATTCAGCCTATGACTGAAAACTACCAACCTATGGATGATTCACTAAGGGTGAGGCACATGTTTCTTTTGGACGAAGAACTCAATACCTCAACAACTGCATCTTCCGACAAGCGAGGTGAAAGCACTCACTCCCACTATGGAAGGAAAGGAGGAAGCAGAGAATGTTGGACATTACAAGTGGATGGATCATCAACCGGACGGTGGGAGGAATAGGAATTTTCTTGAAAGTCTGAAGGAGCCAAGTTAAATGCCATCACTCTCAACTTCAAAGTGACGAACAACGAGGCCGAGTATGAAGCACTTATCACCGGCCTAAGAATGGCGAGAGCCCTTCGGGTAAAAAGGATCAAAGCCTACACGGACTCTCAGCTCGTACAATCCGAGTTCTCCGGGTCCTTTACCGCCAAAGGACCTAATATGATCAAATACTTGGAGCTCCTCAAGAAAGAGGTTGAGCACTTTGAAGAAATTACTCTTGACCAATTTCACAGAGAGTGGAATGAAAAAGCCGATGCCCTCTCCAAGTACGCCTCAGCCTTAGGAGCTTTGGACACAAGAAGTGTCATCCTAATGACCCGCGCAGAATCCTCCCTGGCAAACTCCAACGGAAAGATATTTCTCTTGAGCACAGAAAGAAATTGGATGACCGATATATTCTGTTACCTCAAGGATGGTACTTTACCTGTGGATCCTAGAGAGGCCAGGAAGATTCAATGTCGAGCTAACAGATACTTTATTCTGGGAGAAGATCTCTACAAGAGATCTTACAGTGGAACTCACCTGAGGTGCCTAGATCCTCAAGAGGCGAAAACAGCAATGGAAGAAATCCACGCCGGAAGTTGTGGAAGTCACTCGGGGGGAAGAACTTTGGCGCAAAAGATCATAAGGCAAGGATACTATTGGCCAACTATCGACATGGATGCTGCCAACATCGCCCGCGCCTGTGAAGACTGCCAATACTATGCCAACATACCACACCGCCCGACCAACCCTATGATTCCGTCAATCATAGCATGCCCATTTGATCAATGGGGCATAGACATAGTTGGTCTCTTTCCGCGAGGAACACATCAAAAGAAGTTCTTGATAGTCGCAGTAGAGTACTTCACTAAGTGGGTCGAAGCCGAAGCAGTGTCAACCATCACCGAAACCAGAGTTCGGACATTCATCTGGAGGAACATTATCTGCCGGTTTGGACTCCCACGAGTGTTAGTTTCAGACAATGGAGCACAATTTTCTGGGTCAAGGCTGAAGGAGTGGCTTCAGTCCTTCAAAATAGAACAACGCTTTACTTGGTTGCCACCCCAAGCCAATGGCGGTGGAAGCCACCAACAAGACCATAGTCAAAATTTTGGAGAAAAGGTTGAGAACTTCCCAAGGCAGTTAGGCGGATGATCTTGGCGCGGTCCTTTAGGCGCATCGAGCGGCAGCCGAACCGCCACCTGAAACACCTTTCTCCTTGGTCTATGGATCCGGCGGTCATCCTTCGGAGGCGGTGGTGGCGGAGAATCCGGCAATACAACCAGTTGATAATGAGCTCAAGGATCTCGACCTTGAGCTCCTTGAAGACAAGCGATAAGGCATTGGCCAACATCCTTGTACCAAGCCATGACTTTCGAGCTTCTGAATAGCGTGTCCTTCCCAAGGACATACAAGTTGGAGACTTAGTCCTCGGAAGAGCCGATATACTAAGTCATGTGGGAAACTTAAGCCCAGTGGGAAGGACCATATAATATTCTTTGGGGCAAGAGTTAATGGAAGCTTTGAACTAGAAGATGAACAAGGCGGGCCTTGAAGAGAACTTGGAATGCGAGAATCTCCAAAAGTTTTACACTTAGAGAAGTGTGGCAACGACTGTCACCTTCCTCTATCTTGTCGACCTGTTTTTTCTGTTTGTTTTTTGAAAAAAGGCCTCGAAGTCCTCAAGTTGTAATCCGATTTCCGTCAAATCAATACAACTGTGATTCCATAAACATTGTTGATAATCATGACCTCCGAGTCTCATGATTCGAACGGGCCATGAAAATATTTAACTACTCGATCCGAACTAGATCATCTGGTGATCCGGATCGGACTAACCAATCACAGTGTCAGAGCCTTCACAAAGGCAAATCGCTTTTATTAAAAGCGAGTGCAGATTTACAAAGTCGAGGTCGAAGAGCCTACTCAAGCTTACAAAACAAGCTCCCACTCTATTTCTTTTCTACTTCTACAAAGCTTCCTAACTAACTCTGGTCTGCGAACCAAACCTGTCACAGGCACTATTAGCTGCATACGTGGCGCTCGAAGGAAGAAGGAACTATACCATCGAACTTTGATCGCTTCGTGAGGTTTCAAAGCCCCTTGAGCGATCCAAAGTTTAACGGCAGCCGGACGATGTAACCTAGGCCATTCATTGCTTCCAGAAAGGATACTTCATCACTTCTGAATGACAGAAAGCTCCGAAGCACACTGACCATCCGGATCGCCTCATAACAAAAACTATGAATATACCCAGTTGAGTATTTGGAAAGCGGCAAACCGGATTGTCGGATCAACACAAGTCACTCCGGAGGCTCCGTTGGTCCGAGTCCCAACAAGACCGGCATTGTCGGGGACTCCGTTCGAGTGTAAGTCGCTCCCTCGAGCCTTCAATTACGGAACGCTCCAACAAAACCGATTGCTCGGACGAAAGACCTTAGGTGCAAGACAAGCGAGTCACCAAAAGGTTACTTGGAGCTCCCCAATGATCCGACTCAAACAAGCTCGGCCTTGTTGGGGACCCCTTTCCAAAATTGCAAATAGCTCCCTCGAGCCTTCAATCACGGAAATACGGTCCTGCAATAAAACCAAACTGCTCGGATACACATCCTCAAGGTCAACCTAAGAGACCTACTCAAAGGGATACGCCTCCCTCCATCCGAGAAACGAACAACTAGACACAACAGGTTTGATAGAAAGCCTTCCAACATTTTGGGCGGTTTTTTACGACCGAACCACGAAATACTGGAAGGGATTCTATCAAACCAATTCTGCCGACTTGTCGCCCCCCGGGCACATAACCAGAGCGGAATGCCTCGGGCGCATTGAGATTCAAAACCAACTATGTGAAGATCCCCGAACCATCCAGCTAATCTACCTCTTCAGGGCTAAAAGTCACGAACATAGACCACAGCCCCGGAGAAAGAAGATTAGCCTGACGATCAGAGGAATTGATTGGCAAATATTTTAGGCCTCACTCGGTACGGACCGTATCCTCAAAGATCTGAGGCTGGCTTTCCGAGCAATCTGATTTCCACGACTCTCACCGAAGAACCAGCCCGGATAGACCTCCGAAGCATCGGAGAAACCCTTGGGACGAGACCACGGGCGAGAGTAATGGCATAAACATGCTCACCAGCCGCTCGGACTCGAGCTCCGGACCTTTGATTACTATAAAAGGGCAAGATGTCTTATTGAAAAGCCGTACAAAGCAGGAGTATATATAGAAAGAGAAGACCAATTGGAAGTGGACACGTGTCCCATATTCACCGGAAATGGGCTTGGGCCGAACATGGCCTGGCTCTTCGGTTCCCATTGGCCCAACCCAACAATCCGTCCACACGGTTGAGCATACCGACTATGCTACTCACTCGGACGTACCAAGCTCGGGGCTAACATAACAACATCCGAAGCAACTGTGATTCGTATAGAGTCACCCTATACTTAATGCTGATCATCTTTTCGCTATCTCACAAGTCTGCATGACTCGGGAAGACGCACCAAGACAACGTCCGAATCGTCTTAACTTATCACGATACGAGGCGATTCTTTTTCTTGCAAGCCTGGCCACTCTAAGACGTGGCTCCGAACCAATTCGTGATCCGGTTTATTTCTATTATAGCTTCCGATTCGGATGGGCACAACGGTTGATTGTCCCCCAAGACCCGCAAAGGAGAATTCGCATTAGGCAAATTAAGGTCCTGGCGGTACGGATCTCAAGGGGCCAAACCCACTATCCGAGTCTACGAGTTGGCAATTTCTATGCAATCTGAAGTTAAGCGCAAGGATGTGAACATCAACAATAGTATATCTCGAACAAAAATAGTTCCGAGCCATCAAGGGCCCAGACCAATAACATTCATCAAAGATAAGTATATGTTTGTACAACAAAGATGATGGGAAAAAAGCAACCTTTGCTTTTTGGCGGAGGCACCTATTACAAAAACCGGGCATACCCGTCTTCCTTTACGCCTTTCGCTCGGACGAACTAGGTTGAGGCGAGAGGCCGCCGTTCCTTCTCGGGCGCTTGACCTTGTTGTTGGGCTATCCTCCATTCTCTCCGAGCCTCAACCTCTTTCAGGAAGGCGGACACTCCTCCATCGTCGAGGTCGCGATCAAAGCCTTGGGCGCCGGCAAATCGGCGATCTCGGTTGTGCTCCAAGTGGTCCTCGAAGGCGAAAACCTTGGACATGAGCACCCGAGGGGCGAAGGATGGGAGAATCTGGACGCCGTGGTTGTACTTCTTGCCCTCCGACTCGTCATGAGACGACTCCACAAATTCACACTTAAGCAAATCGCATCAAGACACCCTCCGGAGCAAAGTCCGAGCCATCTCCATTTTTAAAGGCGGATACCCCTCCGCCTCCAAGTTCTGATCATCCGGTATCCAACCCTTCCTCAAGCCTTTGCTCCGGTACATCAAACCCATCTTGACGGGCCTCATCATACTTTGACTCGGCGAAACTTGTAGGAGTCGAATCAAGGAAATCTTGGGCGGCCTTATGTCCAGCTCCTTGACATCTTATCCTTGAAAGTCAGAGGCGGCCACGAAATCGTCGAAACTATCTTGGTGCACTTTTAAATCGGCCTCCAAAAAGGCGAATGGCACTTTTCATCTTGGCGTCTCCGACTCGGCCTCTTGTTTAGCACTATAGCCTTCTTGAGCGCTCGAAGTCTTTGTGCATGGGGCCTTCAATCGCTGAAGCCTCTTGCAGCTAAATCTTCTTCTAGGTAGCCCTCCGGCGACCACCAAGGAGCATGCTTGACAACAATGACAAGGCGAAAACAAAAGCGAAACATCGAGGCGTTAGATACCTCCGAACCACAAGAAGATGTAAAACCAACGGAAAACTTAAACTCACTTTGCGTTGGCGGCGTTAACTCGAAATGCTCCGGCTCAAGCAACCAGCAAAGCAACTTCGCATCGAATCCAGCTCGGGAGCCTCGCCCACCTTTCCCTTGCCCTTCTTGGCGGGAGGATTCGGACCTTCGGAGGCGCGCTTTTTTGGAGCTACATCGCTCGATCCGCTTGCGGGAGGATCTCGGGACACGGATCTCGGAGGCTTCTTCGAGCCCTTAGTCCCGACCACCTTACCCTTGTCTGGAGTAGGGATAGTTTGGGCCTCTTCGCATGACTCTCGAGACTCCTCCGCTCGGAACACCGGCGTTTCTTGGCTCGTTCATTGGGATGCGGTGGAAATCTTGATAATGGGTCAGGAACCCTCGCAACTCCTTCCATTGCTGACATTTTGCTGACGCTTCAGCTCCCGCATGGTCGACATCGTATACTCGAACCAAAAAGCTGCACATCTGAATCACAGTTGCAAAATACAAAAGAATCTACAAATGATAATCATATAGTCGACAAACAGACAACCGACTCGGACAACCAACCAGAGGTAGAGAGAAATCACTTACTCAAATCTTCCATGTTATCACAAAAACTTGGCTCGACAAGCCGGCCAAGAAAGGCAGAGGCTGACATATCAGACCTCGGAAGAAGTACTTCTCCGGCTCCTGACTACGATGGAATGCTTGCATCCACAAGGGGATGTTCCGAGCCGGTGGCTTCCAATCTGGCAGTTTCCCCCGGAAGATCTTCTTCTCAAAATGCCATGTAGGCCTCTTCGCTTCGGATTGCCCGGGCTTCAGAGCCGGACGGACAAAAATGTACCTCTTGAACCATTGGATTCCCAACGAGGACAAAGGATCAACAAAAAATGTGTATGCCTGGCGACATACGAATGTATAGAACCAAGTGTTCCTACTACTTACACTAATGTTAAACAATTTGCGGAAATTGTCGAAGGTAAGCGGGATGCATTTATATTTACATAAGACTCCGAAGCACATCAAATTTCCGAGGGAGTTGGGGATGATCTGGTGCGGACTCAAGCCCATGCTGTTCAAAATCTCCAAAAACTTCGGGACGGTAGCCGCCATCCGCAATGGAGACTTATCTCATAGACCGACATGCAGCCCGGAGGCGGATTATAGAAAGCATGAGATTCGTCCGGGATGAGAATCTCCACACACTCCGGGATCTCATATCTCCTCCGGAGCTCATCCACTTCATCGGCTCGGATGGTTGAGGCACAAGTAGGCAGAGTACCATCTTCATTCAACTCGCCCTCCAGATCGGGGTGAGTGACACAGTCCCCTGAGGAACTTCACTTGGAAAACATCTTCACCCTTCCTTAGCCTCTCCGGACGCTCTTCCTCAGCCACCTGCCGACTCGGCCCTGCTTGCCCGGAAGTTTCCACACGGAGCACATTAGCGGATGGCTCTGCACCTTCTTCCTCCTCGGAACCAGAATCTTCGCCCCGCACACCTTCTTCCGCCTCATCTTCCTCGGATGAGGACGCTAACTCTACAACAGTCCGAATAGGCGACAACACACGATCCTCCTCGCCCTCTTGAAGATGCTCAAATTGGGAGGTGCTTGATGTATCATGCACTTCCTCGATAGTTGGCGCTGCGGATCCGGAACGAGCGGACTCGATTAGGATTACTCCTAAAGTTATAACCTAGGTGCGAATTAAAGTTCGGATCTCTAGGAAGTTGATTCTGGCGGCCCGGGCGACGAGTTCCTATAACCCGCGAGCTTGTCTCTTGAGCCGCTACAATAACCTGCACATGCGACACTCGCAGGTAATCCGGACGCCTCGGAGGACCAGAATCTGGAACAACTAACCGAAGTAAGGAACTTACCTCGGGCTCTTCCCGACTCGGATAGGGCGCTTGCTCCACCTCCAGTACTTCGTCATCATCCAAAATCTCAATCTCCTCGGAGCTATCGGTTAAGGATATCGCCTCGGAGTCATATCCCTCAGCCTCGGATCGATTTTGGCTATCACTCTCGGACATCCTAGGGAAAGGAGAAAGCAATATCGTAAGCTTTAAGATGGCAGTCCGAGAGGTCGTTTATGTATATTAAAAGTGGCCAATTCAAAGCCAAAACTAGCAGCTTTACTCGGCGCAGTTAGCTCGGAGTCAGTACTACACTTATTCGGTGTTAGTCAACATCAATGCATTGGTTATCCACTACACCACATTATAAGCATACATCCGAGTAACTCGAAGATGAAAAGCAGATAATTTAATCATAAGGCGAGACAAGTAAACTTACTTGGACTCGGATGATTAGATAAGTGACTTGACTACTTGCGGGATCACGCGCTTGAACCACTCGTCGCTTCTTCGGATTGATTGTGGTTGCCGGATGTACTCGGAATGCAAAATTATCTCTCTAAGCGATGAGAAATGAACGTGACCTCTATTTATAGAGGGCCATATTGAACTCCAAATCGCGATTTTTCGGATTTAATCTCCACCGTCGATCAAAAACCATCCAACGGTTTAGTACAATTATACCAAGTGAAATGACGATTGGGTACAACAAATTTACTCCTTGGATAGATGAATACAGCAACTCTCCCTCTCTCGGGAGGCAGACAACACGAGAGCTCCGGAGTATCGTCTTCTCGGACGCCCAGCGGCTTATCAGCCCGGCATAACTTGTCCACACAAGGAACCTCGTATACTCGAGTGATTTCCCTTCGGACCTTCCCGCAACCACAGAGGCTGGTTCGGACGAGACACGCACCTACGGTCCGTCACCGTAGCTCGTCAAAGGTACACTACCGATGTTCGGAGCCTAAAACCTAGTCTCCATTACAAATACCCTTTTTTCTTTTTTTTCTTCACGTCGTTGCTCTTCGGACCTGGTCCCTCGGATGGCGACGATGTTTTAGAAAAAGAAAAAGGGGGGGGGGGGGAGAGAGAGACTAAGTCAATGGCCACACAATCTGAGTACACCTTTTTCAACGAGATCGAAGCGGATTGGAGAGCAGATTCTTTTCCTCAAAGACTTTCCAAACGATAGTTCCACAACTATCTTCTACTAAGATACTTGGAAACTAGGGGACATATGTTGATCTGAAATATGTCCAATCCGTCATAAAGGACCTAGCGAATCCTAAGACATCCCAAGTCATCCAATGGATCCGAGGCACTTAGGTCCGAGCCATTGGTCCGATCGGGCGGACCATCTATGGTCGACCCACCACAAAAAAGGGACAAAGGATTCGGACTGCAAGGCCCGACCCGGAACTATAGGTCCGACCCACCTTGGTCCGAGCCTCCCCGGGAAAGGAGCATGGTGCTAAGTCAGCACCCTCTCCGACCCAAGGACTCCGATACGGATGCCAACTCGGATCCAGCATGACCATCTTATAAGGCTACCAAGCAAGTGGGCACCAAAGAGTGAGATGTCCGAACCAGGAGCTCCAATCGGAAGAGTTGGACACACAGGAGAACTTCCTCAGTTAACAACCAGGTACTGTCCGGATCAGACATCCGGACCGACCTCTCGAACACAGGACCTCGGCGGACTCATCACATCCTCAAGAACTCTCCCAATAATGGCCAAACTACCCCTAAAGCCCAAGATGGCATGGGCTAAAGCTTCATTATTGGGCTATGGGCTTCATCTTAGCATTGGTGGCTCAATCCTAGCCGTACACATGGCGCAATCCTAGCAAGGCCTTCCATTTTGATGATAGCCTATAAATAAGGCACATATCCCAATAATCAAGGAACCTCAAGTAAGTCACTTCGAACAAGTCATCTCGCTAGTCACATCACGAGCATTATACAGAGTTGATCCTCAGTCACTCTCAAGTCCAGTCTCATCCCGGTTTGACACTTAGCCAACCGACTTCACTCAAGTGTGCGGTCCTTAAGAGGTAGTCATTTGGTTCCCACGCTTTGGTTCTCACCTAGCGAGGAGATCCTTACCTTGGGCACCATTTCGAAGAGTTAAATAAATCTAAGTAGTTGGGGAGTTAAACCCTCAACACAGCGGATATGATGGCATCCTTGACCGGACCGAAATCTTTCCTTTTTTGTCGGATATACTTGATCGAGGGATCCATGTTCAGACGGTGAACAGTGATCCTCGGATCAAGTCCCTTCAAGTCATCGGTACTCCAGGCAAACACATCGCTGTTTTCACGGAGGCAAGCGCTGAGCTTCATTTCTACCTCTGCGGTCATCTCGGTTCCAATTCTTGTTTTCTTATCGGGGTTTCCAACAACAATCTCAATTTCCTTGAGAGTCTCGTGAGGCTCGATTCGCAATGTTCTAAGAAACTTCTCCTTTTGGCTCCCCACTCCGATCTACGGGTTCTCCTTTTTGGCCGGAAGAACAATTTGGACCCGAGAGGTCAAGGTGGTCGTCGGCCGCAGACGCTCTTCTTGTGGACATTATGTAACATTCCCAGGCTTCGCGGATGTTTCCCACCTCTTCTCCGACTCCAAAGGGAGTTGGAAACTTCATTCTATTATGGAGAGTGGGGGGAGGGGGGGATAGCTCGGAATTGATTAAGCCCCGGACGCCCAAAGATGGCGTTGTAGTAATCTGGTCCACCACTACAAATCGGACCAACGAGTAACTCTTTCGGAAAAGTACCAAGTGAAGCGTGCAATATAACACTTCCGGTGAGCAGTTCCCCCTCCAAATCCTAGTATAGAGGTGTGGACCCTCTCATATTGGATTCTCCCCAGTGCCATCTGGTCCAGTGTTCTTTTGGAAATGATATTCGAGGAACTCCCGGTGTCTACCAAAATCTTGTTCACTCGATAAGTTGCGATGGTCAAGGAAACCACTAGCGGAACATCTGGATCATCGATGTCCTCTCCTCCTGCCGTAGGAGGAGGAATCTCACTATCATCGAAAGATATAGCGTTTGTACCCCGAATCCACGGAGCAACGTCGCTATCATTGTTAGAAGATTTTGAGTCGGTCGCTCTCTTGCGTTCCTACTGTCACCTCCGGATGGTCCGCCTGCAATGGTGTTGATCACTCCGCTGTACGGAGGATTCTCCATATCCATGCCATCGTAGTATCTATACGGATGTCCATCCATGCGAGGTGGATAGTGAGCCGGCGGAGGTGGCAAAGATAGCGGACGGGGTGGTGGTTCTGTAGCATTATCCTCCCTTCTTCGCTCCGTTCTATCGTGCCTAGAGGGTTCATCCGTATAGATGTGCTCCTTGAGCTTGCCTTCTCGTACCAGGTGTTCAACCTCTATTTTTAGTTGGATACAGTCATCAGTCTCGTGACCACGGCACTTGTGGAACTTGCAGTACCCCTTTGCATTCCTATTCTTCCTGTTGTTGTGAGAGGGATTGGGCCATTGAACATCCAGCTTTTTCTCGATGATAGTCGCCAAGATGTCGGATCTTGGTCTGTTGAGACGGGTATAATCCGCATATCTCCTCGGCGGACTTCTCTCCCTGTGGAAGCCTTTATCTCTGTGATCTTTCTTCGAGTCAAACTTCCCCGGGCATTGCTCTTGCTTCACCGGATCCTTTCCTTTTTTGGAACCAGCTCTTACTGGAACATTCCTCCGGTACTCCTCTTCGTACATCACTTCTTCACAGATGTCATCTAAATGCTTCTCACTCCTCACCTCCTGACTAGATAGTTTTCTGCGGAGCTCTGAATTCAAAGTATTAGCGTACAGGTGACGGACCCGTTCCTTAATACTGTGCGGCTCAACTCGAAGAACTTCCGCGTGAAAGCGATCTAAGAAGGTCCTTAGATCCTCTTGCTCCCGCTGTATAACTTCTGCCAGGTGCTCTACGGTACGCTTTCTCCTCTTTGCCTTTCCAAATCGTGCCAAGAACTTTGAAGAAAGGTCTGCATATGACTTTATCGACTTGTTCGGCAAAGCAGTGTACCAATCCATAGCCGTTCCGAAGAGAGTAGATGAGAACGTGAGAGCTTTTGTATTGTTGCTCATTCCCTTGGAATCCATCTTGCTGTTGTACCTTGTCAGGTGTCCAACAGGACAAGCATCCCCGTAGTAGTACTCCAAGCTCGGGATTGCTTGATCCGAGTTTCTGTTCCTTTCCTTTTCTCTCATGATTTCATCACACAAGGGATTTGGTGCACTAGTGGTTATCTGCTCATGGTCCTTTACCAGGCGTCCGAGATTCAGAATCTGGGCCTCCAAAGCTTTCTGCTGAGCGTAGATCTCGTCAGCGGTCATGATCTCTCCTGTCCTCGGATGAACAGCTACATCCGCGGGGAGTTCATCTATCCGGACCACTGGAACAGTTTTCGCTACTTGATCTCTGTCTCTCGGAGGTGCTTGCTGCGGAACTCCTGGACGCCTATTATCCCCTTCTTGATACTCTCTCCTTCCGCTTGGGCTTCCCTCACCCCGAGTTTGAGAGGCAGACGCCCGCCGGTCCAGAAGGTTTCGCAAATCCTCTTGAGGTGGCTGATTCCCCAACCTCTCTTGGATCGGACGCTGCCTGTTTCTTGATAATACAGGCTCTGCCTGAGGAGGAGTAACCACTGGCGGAGTGGCTTGTTGAGGAGGAGCATTGTTGGACCCCAGGCACCCTTGAATGATCGTGAGCAACCTATCGAACTTCGTCTCGCTTGGTCCGAGATCACTAGTGCGGACAGTGCGACCATCGGGCATAGTGAACTATTGGCCTGCTGCAGGGCCTTGAGCTTCTGTCGGAGAAGCTCGTACGACCCCTTCATCCGAGGACGGGCTAGCTGTGCGCACCTCACTCGGATATCTCCTTCCAGTCGCAGCGGCTCTTCGTCCCCGGGTGGGCGGACATCCTCGTGGGCGTGGTGGTGGAGTCCCCGCGCCTGCAGCACTAGTCCGCGCTGCCCGTCTTGTTCTTGCCATCAACTCAACTCAAACACGAAAACTTTTTGTAAAGTTTCCCACAGAGGGCGCCAAAATGTTGAGGAGTAAAACCTCGAACACTAACTAACCAAACTATTACAAGCAACCTAACCTAAGGCCCGCCTCTTACTTGAGGTCCGGCGTAATCTTGGTCCGAGCTGCGTGCACTGAAAGGACTAAGTGGGGGGGCGTTAGAATGGGTTACCCGGATTGCATATGTCAATCCGGTAAGAGACTTTACCCATTAGAGAGTTGGAAGCTCTCAATGTAATAGTTATGAGGGATTATGATAACACTTGGGAATTGACTTAGGGATTCCCACATTGATCTTGCCTCTTCTCTAAGGTTTTGGACCTTGTGCTATATTTATAGTTATCGTATCTTTGTGAGGTTTCACAAGATGATGCCAAGTGTACGCTTGATTTGGACACCTTTACGCTTTGGCCCATTAGTGAACGATAATCGATACTAATCAATGGGCACAGGTAGTTTGGACCTTTCCTACTGAGTCTTGTTCACTTTGTTGGGTCGCGTTAGTCCCTCGGACGGTCATGCCTTGGTTGATCCGCCTTGGGTAACTCTGGATGCCCGAGCCAAGAGTCTCACGGAAAGTATCTCAGTGGTTCTGTTATACGTTTGGTCTTAATGTGATGGTGGCGTCCGAGATTCTCTCGTCCGGTCCGCATTTCATTCTGTCTTAGCTGTGTTTAGAAGTCCTTTTCCCAGCTAGCTCGGACTAACTGTGAGGGTGTAGTGACTTTAGCGTACTAGTTGATTCACTTAGGACGGACCATGTGAGGTCGGACCAATACTGAATTGGCTATTTAAGTCGTGATGTCTTTCTGACATTTCTACGGCTTTTAATCTGGACGGACATATCCGTATCAACAATTTTTATTGATAATTATTATATTAAGGAAGTTTGAAAATCATGTTTATTGTTATTTCTAAATCTACTTGTAGTAGTAGAATTTTGTCTTATGGCGAGAATGAATTCAATTAGACCGTCGTCATAGTGAGTGCATGACTAATCTTGCAAATTTGAATTCGAAACAACCTAATGAAATGACAGTTTTACCCTGGAGAAGCAAACGTCTACAAAAACGCAGCCAGGATATTTTAGTCCTTTCACACATCCCAGAGATTTGAGATTCGACCGCCTGTTGCTGTCTCCTTGAAAACATTTGAATTCAGGCAGCGCCCTGTCCAATAATTCTCACTTCAGACATTAAGATCCAAAACCCAGATCAGAATCAGAGCACACTAACTACTGGAGCTGAGTTACTTTACTATATCAGCATAGTGAATTAGTGATACTGATATCATATCACTCTCTTTCTTCCTTAAATCTTCAACACACATCAATCAATTCAATTCAGTTCCACAAAAAAATGAGTTCATCAATTAAGTCTGCAACTCGCTACAACAACACCCTCACCCGCTCCACTAAATCCGACCCATCATCCTCCGCCGAGTTCTCTTCCTCCTCCTCCAGCACACGCGCTATCACCAAGAAACCCGATGCCGTAAACGCCCACATTAATTTCACTTCTATTGTCAAGAAATTCGTTGACAACAGGAAGGCCAAGAGTTCCAGCAGGGAGCCCAAGCTCGTGGTGGCTGCTGATTTCTTGGCCAAGGATTTGAAAAGGGTGGATTCGGTGAAAAAGGGCTCTTCTGGATTGGGCGGATTGCACAAGAAGCTGTTTAAAGGAGGTGTGAAGAAGGGAGAAGAGAGCAATAGGAAAGCATTGACTGAAATTAAAGCGAATACGAGGACTTTGGGTATGGTGTTGAGGAGTGAAAGGGAGCTCTTGAGCTTGACCAAGGGGCAGGAGGATCAGATTGCTGAGCTTAAGGCTTTGCTTGAGCAAAAGAATAGAGAGGTTCATTCTTCTTCTTGTTTGTTTATTTCTTTCCAATGAACGGAAGTAATGGCTTTGGTTTATTAGATGATGCATTTGATTTCGCTGTTTCGGGTTTTCTGGCTGATTGAGTATGTTTATGTGCTATTCTTGTTTGGTTGGGGAATATGCATTTTGTAATTTGTCAATGTTTGGAGTCTTATGCATTAAGATTTTGATGAAATGGTGGTTTTTTGAAATATGTTGAGCTGTTAGTATATATACAGTTGCCTTTTGAATTGATGAACTTAGGACGATTTGGATTGGTTGTGTAGACTGTGGAAATGATGAAGGTTGTGGTTCAGGGTGTTTTCATTCGATTTACTTTGTTTCTCTGTAGCATATATGGGCAAAATTGAATAATTGTATTGCACCAATTAGTTTAAAGGTTTTGAGTATCTGATACAGTCTGATTCTGAACTTTAAAATGATTCAAGTAACTTTCGGTGAATCGAGTGAAATAAGAACTGTCTGGAGAAAAGGCATAGACTTCTTTGATGAATGTTGAATACTCAAAGGTAAAGTATCTGCTACAATGTAAGGCAGGAAACTCAAACAGCAGTTCTGCCTGTATGCTGACTTCAGTACTCCGGAGGGATGATTCAGCTAGGATTAGATATTTCAACCAAATCCGGACTTAACTTGTGATGAGCGTTCTTACTGCTGGAAGCATGAAAAACTCTGTATCCTGTCTAAGTCAAATTAATAGTATCGTTGGATGGAAATGAAGTCGGATATAGAGAGATGGAGCATAGGAAGAGTTAACGAGGAAATTTTGCCACGCATAAAACATTAAATAGTAGTTTCAATTTATTTCTGCAATTTTTTCGTTCTTGTTGATTTTGTTCACTGAAAGTTTCTTATAAAAAATCCTCATTTTCCACTTTATGACAATCATTTCAGGTAGAAAAGTTGAAAGATTTGTGCCTCAACCAAAGGGAAGAAATAAAGTCGCTGAAAAATTCCATCCTCTTCCCAGAAGTCACGAGCTCACAAATTCAAGATCTTCTTCTGAAGCAAGGCTCGGAGCTGAATCAAGCGAAACAACTCATTCCTAGCCTTCAGAAGCAGGTTTCGTCGCTCACAGGACAATTGCAATGTCTTGCTGAGGATCTTGCAGAGGTAGCATCCAAAACTTAATTTTTTTAATGGAGTAACACCTTAAAGTTCTTCGTATTTCCACCTGGTTGAACTGAACTGATGTGTTGTGAATAATGCCATCAGTATGACTAGTTTAGTAAGGTTCATATACAAGGATGAAAAAGTAATAAACTTCTGAAGCATTGCCAGTTTGCCACACACCGCATTATTGTTATTACTAGTTATCTACGGAACTAAAGAAACTAAACAGTTTGTAGGGCAGTGTATGCCGAGATCTGAGATGTATGTTACAACGTAAATCATGACTTCGTATTCTGCAAAAACAGTATTTCTCTGTCATACTGTCGTTTCTAATGAAGAAAGTTGAGGTCATTTCTGAGTGAATCACATTCTTGAATCTCATGCTTATATTAGTCTAGGAATTAGTCCTTCATGTTTGATGCAATTGCTGAATAAGATTATACCACAATTTTCTTGATAACAGGTGAAGGCAGATAAATATTCTGGAAGAGCATATGATAATCAATTTGGCTCTCCAAGAACGCCATCATACGATCAGGAAGATGCTCATAATTCCTTTGTGAGTATATATTGGGTTGTGAATCTAGATTATTACTAGCAATTGATTATTTTTTTTGAAGAACTGAAGTAGAAATTCCAATTCATCTTATTTACTAGAATCACATGATTATATCTATTCAAGTCTATAAATTTGGG
Source organism: Plantago major (assembly GCA_026545765.1). NCBI lineage: Eukaryota > Viridiplantae > Streptophyta > Magnoliopsida > Lamiales > Plantaginaceae > Plantago > Plantago major. The sequence goes on along the minus strand of JAIFAC010000207.1, from coordinate 74,790 downwards.
AACTCGCACTGAATAAAAGACTAGTATTCAGAACATCTAGGTCTATGCAGAAGAGAAATTTCCATGAAAACTAATATGATATCACACATTGATATTATTATGCATGGTCCTTCATGCCAAAAGCATCGAGAGTCACCTCCCTTTTTCTTGATTTCCATTTGCATAATCTTTTAGGGTAAGATGTAGTACTTGCTAAAATTTGTTTTTAATTTCAATTGCTAACTTTCTTTCTTTCTTCTCTGAACAGTTCGCTCAGGATTACAGTTCAGGGGATTACACAACACCTGAAAGTCCAGATGATATGATCCTCAGAGACTTGAATCCCTGCCTCACACCTTTTTACACCAAGTCGAAGTCGAAGGTACCTATCTATCCAATGCCTTGATACTAGGCCGTTTCACTGAAATAGAGGCTTGTATCTTAATGCTGTTCTCTGCCTGTAGGAATCTGATGGTTATGACACTGCTGATGATGATCTACCCAGAGGCATTAAGCAATCACCTCGTAACATCGACTTTGTTTCATGCACAACAAAGATCTCAAAAAGTTCAGAATCATGTCAGTCTTCCAAAGCAGGAAGGGGTATAGATCGTGCAGCACGGAGCTCTGAACAAGCCAAGTTCACATTTGCGAAACAAATGCATCATCCAAAACCGTTTCAATACTAAATTATGAGATGATTGTCCATGTGTTTCCTTGTCCCTGTCCTTAGTTTTGTTTCTGAAACTTGTTTTTTGAGTCGGGACTCGTAGCTAACTGTATAATCTTCTTGAGATAAAATCTAAATGTATCAGGCACCAGTATCAATTTTGCATAAAAGTTGCTTCACCTTTGATTTTCGTGAAGTGTAATTTCATAATATAATTATGTTAAATATTATTAGATGGTTATTGGTGATAATAACAACATTGTGATTGGTATTCTTGTATAGCAATAGCAGATTTGCAGTTACTGCATATAGACTGTTTTGCTAGTTCAAAAGCCCCGAAGAAACCTCTCCCCATGCATCATCATTCATCGGGCTATACCATGAAAGAACACCATTTTCCAAATGAGAAGTGATTACACTGACACACTGATTTTTGTGAAGTAAAATAAACGGGAGTATAATAGGACATCGAGGTAAATATTCAACGATTCCCAAAATACCCAAAATAATATATTTCCAAATGATACACTTGAATTAGTCATGTTCACCAAACTCTCTATTTATTTTTTTATAATTTTTATTTTTTTTGATTATGACGTTCGAACCCGCATCCGCTACTCTTCGAGTGCGCACTCAGTAAACCCAAAGGCTCACGTAATAGCTTACAAACCACGTAGCCCAAATTAAACCGCAACTTGCAGCAGACTTAGACTCACATAAATTGGACCCGAGGAGTTTGAACCCGTGACCAAGAGAATTTTTCCCTCATTTTTTAAAATTTCACCAAACACTATAATAAATACATTGTTATTGTCAAACCACATTATTTTAGTCAAATAAAGTGAAATCACACAATAACATGGCTCACAAGGTCGCGTTTACTACAAAATTTTCAAATATTAGTCATGCAAACGTCTATTAGTGGTAGGTGATCACATAAACTATATCAAGTTGATTAACAAACTAGACTTTTTTTTTTTCACTCGATATTTAGCAAACCTCTCCTACACCTATAACCAATTTGACTAAACACGTACATTAAAATTAGCTAAAGTAGACATTGTATTAAAATCATTCTTCTATGTAAAACCAATCTTGCAAATGCATCAGTATTGCATTTGGAACCAGGATTATACTGGTCATCGTTCTTTCTACAATGTTGTCATAATGTCAGATCAATATTCCAATGAAAGAACAAGTGGATACATCCTTCTACACTACTAAAATGAAGATTTAGTATGACAACAATTATTTTTAATTAAAACAAAAACTTAGCATATTGATCTTATTAATATGGTCAATACATGATTTCATTCTCTAAGACCAGAGTTACATCTTGAGGCACTGTTTGCACAGGATTTTAAAATCACCTTTAAGAGCTTCTAAAGCATAATTTCTAGTTAATTTACCTTATAAAACCCGATTAGAATAAAAAAGTCCTGTTTGAAAACACTGCAAAACAATGAAAAAGACATAACCAGCCACTAAAAGCACTTGCAGACATAAAGAAGAAACAAGCAGCAATAGCAGCATAAGGCTGTTTGTAATTATAATTAAAGTTATACTCCAAGTCTCCATATTTGATTGTTCTCTACTTAAAAGGAAATCAACTATATATTACACATTCTTAGTAGAGATATATAGTTGATTATGCCATCATACACATACTCATAATATGGCTTAGTCGGACTTCTAGGAAGCAGCTCCATCCGATTCAGGTAATCCGCCATAAATCGCCATTCTCACCACCTGGAAGATGACTGCAGCATGCCATAACAACACACTGTTAGAACCAATTACTATGTTCAGCTTAACAAGGAATATATTTAAATTCTAACTAATTAACAAATACAAACTTATTATAGATAAAAGAGGCTTTTACGAACTCATGAAGCAATTTGATCCTCCATTAATGGCAGAGTTGTCTGCTCGGCGAACTCCATGCTGGAGCAGCAGCTCTGCCAGATATGGAGATGTTGCTCAGCCAACCCACTTTTTTAGAGTTTCGTAATTGAAATGTTACACAAAACTCCTACAAATACAAATATACTTATCTAAAACCCTCAACATTTGAGTACGTTTGCACGCAAAACTAACGACGTTAACTAAAACTCACATAATTTCAGTTGGGAATAGTAGTGTGGCTTTCTTATTTGATAATCTATCTTTCTATTCTTTTATGATGTCGCGTAATATACGCAATTTAATCTATCTTTCTATTCTTTTATGATGTCGCGTAATATATTAAATGCTTTTCTTATTATATTTTATACATTTCCGTCAAAAGATCACTTGCCGTACAACTCAAGTTATTTAATGCTAGTGGATCCCACTAGTCCATACTACGTACCCTCTCACAAAATGCGCGGGAAGCACATTGTTGCAACAAAGTGGACTAACGGTATCCTCTTAGCATAAAAACAAACCCACAAGGAGTACTAAACAAGGAACAAACTAAATACCTTACTAATAGTACTTCCCTTCACAGTGAATATTCTAATCCACTTTGAGTAATGATCTTGAAAGGCTCATATACATACAATGTAAAGAAATTATGATTTATGATTTATGAGGATACATATATACAATGTAAAGAAATAGAACTTGGAGAAGGTAACATTAGCCTGGCTATCTAGAGAGATTATGATTTATGAGCATACATATATACAATGATGTTAGGTAATTTAGCCTAGGTAGAAACTAAGAAAGTGTATAGAGAATAGACGACTTACAAGAAGCAACAACCAAAACAGCAAAGAGAATGAGAATGTAATGCGCAGGCTCAAATTGCTTCTTTGCTGAAAATGGGCCCATTCCTCTCTTTGTTATGTTCTTCTCAAACTTGGCAATTTTCTTCTCCGCCACCCTCTTTGATACAGTCTACAATACATTTAAGTACAAATGCACCCATTAACATTTATAAACATCGAAATTCAAAACTCAATTAGATCACCACCCATATTTCCACGAAAAATTATTACCTAGACTCTATCTTATAGGTAGAAATTATCAGTTGATTGAGTGTGACCAACACTTGTTTGTTATTGTGAATCATTACTAAAAGAACACGCTAATATGGATCGATCAATATAAAATCAAAGTATCATCTTTGTTTCCCATTACTATATATCCATCCATCAACCCCCTACATTGACATAAACAATGGAGATGAACAAAATAAAAGTTAACTAAGCAAATAAATTAAAACCGAGTAAATAAATTCATCCCGATAGGAACCATGTAACTCGCAGCCTCAATTCATGATCCATCAACCATTGGTGTTAAGCTTTAATTGGATTTTCAACATAAAATCTTTAGGAAAAACTGTTAAAATAAAAAAGTAAATTCTGCAAAGAGTAATCAAAACATTTTTCTTCCAAACAGAAGATGAGAATTGCAAGAAAAAATTAACAACTTGTTTTAAGTAAAGGTTACAAAATCCTAGATTTACAAATTACAATCAAGAACAAAGATATATAACTTGAATTGAGATTGAATGTACATGTTATATATGTATGAAAATTGTAATAAGAGAGGATAGAAGAAATACCATTTTCGGTTTTGTCGGGGAAGGCTGTGTTTTCGGGGACTGAATATATGACGACAATACAAGACTGTTGAGAGTTGTGAGAGAGAGAGAGAGAGAGAGTAGTAGAAGAAAAAGGAGAAACCTAGGGATTTATTTATTTATTCTAAGGATTGAATGAATATCTCACTTACTGATTTTTTCGACACTACTTAATTTTGCTTCCTTGTTTATGACAATTTAAGTCATTGGACCCCACTTTCTATCTCTATTTTCATTTTCTATGTATCACTTTCCATCAAAATAAATTTTTTAAATCTACTTTCTATAAATTTGTCTTTCATTCAATTCCACTCGTTTGCAAAAAGATTTCTCCTTTCATATTTTCTTTCAATTTAAATTTTTTTCCTTCTATTGGTTTGACATTTGACCCTTCTGGCATTCTCCATCTGGTTCCGCCATTACATGGATTACGATGTTCAAGAATACATAGAGCGGTAGAACGTTATTGAAAGATATCTATATAGGAGCATGCATATAAGAGATATATTAACTACATTATCTCAAGATCTTTTCTGGCTAAGAGAATAAAGACCCGCCGGAAGTTGTAATATGAAATGTCATACTAATACGTTATTTGTCCATTTAATTATTGTCATTTTGGAATTGCATAAGACAATATTAATGTCAATTTATTGCCATGTCATACTAAACTATATATATGCACATAAGTCGGCAACCGAGGTATTTTTAGATTTCGATCAATTAGGTTGATTAATATGATTTCCAATATTGCATCGAAAATTCCTTGAAACAAGGTATCGGGTTCGAATCTTGTGGATGTAAAAACACTTGCTTAGAAATACTTTAAAAAGCAAGACGACAAGATCTTCGGTTGAATTTAACAAGACGTAACAAATACTAATGAGAAATAAATGAAAAAAAAAAAAAAGAAACTGAAAAGTAGGTGAACCACATACACTACTAAAACATCCTTTCTTTTGTGCCATAATTAACAAATTCCCTTTAATCGATTGAAGTTTTATCCGGATACATCCCCTTAGCTAACCAAAACTTTTTTTTTATTCATTGTAGTTTGTAAGGTGCTTTTATTTATTTATTTTTTTTTCCTTCTTAACTATTTGTCCCAAAATCCTCTCCTTTACTCCATCATTTAGTACTTCGACAACAACCACTAACTTCTCCACATTAACTTCTGATCCAGAACCCACCCCATAAACTCACAACAATTCTCTGATTGCCATTGGTGCTTAATTGGTTTTTTTGACGTAATTAGCATAATGCCATCCGCAAACAAAAGGTGACACTCTCAACTTTTTCATTTGCTCGCACCTTCATTCATATCATAACTAATGTTAAATCAATAAAAATACAGTAAATAACGCAAAATGGTTAAAACAAGTAGTAATAAATAGAAATGGATCCAATTTGTAAGATATTGATACTTATCGAATACGATTATCAATTATTAAAATTATTATGAATAATTATGAAAAATAAAAGTGAATCGTGTCTGTATGAATTCATGTATCAAACATTTTACGTTACACGATCAAAATTAATTGGATAGCTTTCAACATTTCGGGATGTTGACGGAGTTTTTTCACAATTTGGGCCCAATGGGTTATTTGATGGGTTCATTGAAAGAAATAGTATGTGATAGACTTGCAATTCTGATAAATTTTTAAAAGAGATTTCTATAATAGAATTCGTGCTATAGCCCGTTGATGAATTATTGTAATGTATCAGACCTTTCAACTTGAGCTAGCCCAAAGTTAGTTGGGCCTTGAGAGTTATATGCCTATATTAGAGTTGTTACACGGACTTTAACCTTATCGAAGGCTCGGCTCGGCTCATTCAACAATGTGTTCGAGCCAAACTTGAACGTTACTTGATTTTGGTTTTATTATTAAGCCGAGTGAGGCTCGATACTCGATAGTCTCACTTAAAGGTATTTTTAAAAAAAATTATTTATGTGTAATTTTTTAATAGTGAGCGGCTCAAACTTAATTATTGTTATTATATTGATATTAAAACTTGAACTTGAAAAATTATCTGGTTCTATTAACGAGCCAAACTTGCAAGACTCTCAATTACTAAACTCGAGGAAGGAAATAATCGACTCAGCTTGGATCATTAAACATCACTCTGCAGAATATTGAAACTTCCTATTGTTATTGCATCATCAATATTGCACATTTGTCTTTTGTGTTGAATCTAACGCATAAAATGTACTATAGCATGACTAGAACATGAGAACACTCTACGCGTGTTATTGTGCCATCTACTTACAAATAATTGATGAAATATATGAATGTAAGTAATATCGTTATTTATGATAATGGATTGCCCTTTTTTCGAGTTGAATTAGGGTTTAGGTGATCTGTTTTAATTCAGTTGGAGACGGTGGAGAAGAAAGATTGGTTATCCTTGTTTTTTTACGATAAATTGATTTGGTTGGGGTTGAATTAAGGCTTGAAATTCAATTGAAGAAGACATATTGATTTTTTTTTGAGTAAGTATAGTAAAAGGGAAGATTTTCCTAATCTATAGGAAAATCCGGTTTTTACAATAAAGAACCGGTCAGATGCACTACAAACCGGTTAATAGCTTTAATATAAATACCCAAATAATAATACACTCTCTCACAAAATTCACAAAACTTAACAATCTTTCTCTCTCTACAAAAACCCTAGAGAGAGAAACATTTAAACCCATTTATCTCTCTCCCTTCCCCCCCTCCTCCTCCCTCCACCGGAACCGTCGCCGCCCTCTCCCTCCGCCGGAACCACCGTCGGATTCATATCCTCCGCCGGAAATTATGGTGCTCAATGTACTGATCAATCTCTCTCTCTCTCTCTCTCTCTCTCTAGTTTCGCCGGATTTATGTCGGATCTTGCCGGATTTCCACCGAATTTTCAGATCCAATTGCTAAAATGTTCAAATCAACAAATTCATCTTGTTTTTTCGTTAAATTCTCAATTAAAATGAAATTTGACCTTTTATTGTCGTTTTTCGCTGATTTTACGATTTCATGTTTTCAGATCTGAAATCCGTACAGTGAAAATCAAATTTCGCAATCTGATGCTTTGTTATGGTTTTAAGAGCCGGTGTTATAGTTTTATGTATCGTTGTTATGGTTTTAGCTTGTGTTTAATGTCTCGATTCATATTGTTTTAGCGATATGTTATAGTTTCAAGACCTATTATTGTTGTTTTAAGCAATGTTAGTGTTTTTAGCCTCTGGTGAAATATTTCTGGTGTGAATTTTTACAAATTTTTTATCATAGTTTTAAAAGGCATTGTTATAGTTTTAAGATGTACTATTATGGTTTTAAGTACAAATATTACCGTTTTAGCTTGTGTTGCATGTTCGTGCTTTATTATAGTTTTAAGATGCACTGTAATAATTTTAAACATTAATGTTGTTATATTTAGTTTATTGAATATTTCTGTTTGTTATTGTTTTTAGCGCATACATTATAATTTTAAAACCAAATGTTGTAGTTTTAAGCATCAACGTTAGTGAATGTTCATTCTTTGTTTTTAAGCACCCATGTGATAGTTTTGATGAGAGTTGTTATGATTTTAATCCAGTTAGTGAATGTTTTAAGCGGTGTATGATGATACGGAGTTTGATGATGGGTCTCTCAAAGGTGTCATTGCAGATTAGCAAAAAAGCATAAGCAACAAAAGGCAGGAGTCCGAAGTTCACCAACAAGTTTAATCGAAAAAAGCCTATTTTGACAACTCAGTTGCATTTGCATCAAAAACACCGAATGAACATATATTGTAATTTTTTCTATGAGAATAGATGTTTTCAAATATTTGGATGACTGAATGTTCAAGTGCTTATTTTAAGCTTGTTTATTGTTGTTTTAATGGCTTTTCTGGAACTTTTAGACTTGTTTAATGGTGGTTTAATAATATTAGATTGTCATTTAAAACTATAACAAGCCATTAAAAAAATATCATGTAGGTTCTTAAAAACCATGATACCATCTGTTAAAAATTTAACAAAAATGTTAAAACTATAATTGAAACATGCAATACCGACGCATTAAAACTATCATATCATCTCTTAGAACATTAACAAAATACTTTAGAACTGTAACTGAAACTTTCAATGTTAACAAAGTAAAACCATAACATAATCTATTAAAAGGATAATGAAAAATGCTTGTCTCGGCGGTTTTTTGAGAAACCCGGCCGATCAGCCGCTAAAACCCAAAAACCGTAAAAAACCAGAAAAAACCTTGACTTTCCTATCTTTTAGGAAAACCTTACCTTTTCCAAGACTTTGGCTTTTTTTTTTTTTTTTTTTAATGATGAATTGATTTTGTTAATGTTGCATTAGGGCTTGTAATTTAATTGGATTAAACAGATTGTTTTTTGTAACTAAAGTCTAATTTACATACTTATTACAAATGAGTTCAATTTAAATTAAAATAAGTACTCAATTGCAAAACTTTAATAGTTTTATATATATATGTATACCAATTTTAGATGATAATAATAGACAAATTTCAGTAGCAGTTACTTCTCTCATTTACACTATATTACTTCATTTTACATGCTTTTTTTTTTTTTTTGCTCTGGGATTTCCTTTCTTCTGTCTGTTTTTTCTTCTGATTGAAGCCTATTAAAAGGAATGTCAGGCTTCTGTGCGGACTTGAAAATCCTCAATTCACATCCGAATTTTGTTACTTTGTGCTGATTTTTCTCTGATTGAATAGTCTGTTGGGAATCTTGCTTTGTGCTGATTTTTCTCTGATTGAACAGTCTGTCGGGAACAGTCAGTCGTGATTTTGTCTTTCACTTTATCTTTCTTTTCTTTAATTGAAGCTTTGTCGGGAATCTATCTTGTCACTTTCTCTTGTTTTTACCTCTTTGTATGGGAGTAAAAATCCCATAACAATCATCTTCATTGTCTTGTTCAAAATTGACTGAGGAACTTGATTCTTCATCTTCACTTGCAGTTTGTAGAATTGCTTTCATCTCATCCAATGAGCTTGCTTGTGCTAATCTTGTTTGAATGGTATTTTTCATCATCATGAATTCTTCATTTTGTTGAACCTTTTCTGGAGAGACAATTTGTTTGCTAAACTTTGGATGAAGTTTGAACCATTCGGATATGCTGTCCAGTTCCAATGGACTGGTGTCCATTTTGTTCCACCATTTAACTTCTGCTTCTTTTGTTAACCAATATAAATTTGTATTTTCATCATACCAAACATTTTGTAGGATTCTCAAAATCCAAGTTAAATTGAATTCTTTGTAGAATTTGATCATCAGGGGGTATTTGTGAGAACAACTTTATTTTTTGTACCTATCCGTAAAGTACTCAAATGATTTTTGAACTTTGTGGGGGGGAACATTTCTGGTAATGATCCAAAATCATGCCACCATGCAAGAAACCAGTTAGGAAGTTCTTCTGGAGGTGGTAGAGTTTTTCCCATTAAAAAGAAATATGACATGGAGTTGACTGCATTTTGTTTGTAGAGGATTTTGTCCAAGCTTGTATGTAATCAAAATAATTGCAAATAAGATGGGGTCTTATCTCTCTCAGAGTATAAGGGTTTCCCCAATCAGCTAAACTAATAACTTTGTTGATGAAAATTTTTCGATAACCAATGGCTGATGAGGTATCTGGATGGTTTTTTGGAACTTTGTTTTGAATATGAAGAGAATTTGTTTGGACTAAGATGTCCTCATAATATTGTTGTGGTTTCTGATGATTTTCATAGATCCTGCAAAATTTGTCGTCTAAGATAAATTGTGAAATGATAGCACCTTGTTCTGCAAATTGTGAGGCATTATCATTATCTAATTGTTTTGGAAAATTTTCTGGAAACCAGTCATCTTCAATGACACATTCTTTGTGAAAGTGTCCTGTGCTTAAATAGGGACAGTCTAGCTGGTCATCTCTATTTGAAATTTGGGACTTGGTTTGTGTCAAAGTTTGTTGAGACTTAGTTTGGGTCAAAGTTTGTTTGTAGGTAGGTAATGTGGCTAATTTTGAATGTAGAGGTGGAAATTGTTCAGTTTTGGGATATGGTGTTAATGCTACTTTGCTAAGAGGTTGAAATTTGTTGGCAATCTGCAGAGATGTCTGTTGCCTTGTTTGTGGGCTATTTTGTAATGGTTTTGGTGACAAAGTTTGTTCAGGCTTACTTTGTGCATATTGTGCTAAATTTACCATTGGTCTTTTCCCGGAACTTGTGCTTGCTGTTGCCAATGGTACTAATCTTCTTTCTTCCATCCCTGGAGAAATTCTCTTGTCAAATAATCTGGAATACAATTGTCAGTTCCTTTTATGAATTCTATATCAAAATCAAAAATGGATAAGATAGCTTGCCATCTAGCAAATATTTGTTTTGATGCCAAATTTTGTACATCTTTTGTCAAAACTTCTTTTGCTGCTTTGTTGATACGGAAATATGTCCAATCCGTCATAAAGGACCTAGGAGCGAATCCTAAGGCATCCCAAGTCATCCAATGGATCCGAGGAACTTAGGTCCGAGCCAATGGTCCGATCCGGGCAGACCATCTATGGTCCGACCCACCCTAAAAGAAAGGGACAAAGGATTAAAACCTGCAAGGCCCGACCCGGAACCATAGGTCCGACCCACCATGGTCCAAGCCTCCCTGGGAAAGGAGCATAATGCTAAGTCAGCACCCTCTCCGACCCAAAGACTCCGATACGGATGTTAACTCGGATCCAGCACGACTATCTCATAGACTACCAAGCAAGTGGGCACCAAAGAGTGAGATGTCCGAATCCATGAGCTCCGAGTCGGAAGATTTGGACAGACAGGAGAACTTTCTCAGCTGACAACCAGGTACTGTCCGGATCAGACATCCGGACCGACCCCTCCGAACCTGAGATCTCGGCAGACTCTGTCACATCCCCAAGAACTCTCCCAATAATGACCAAATTACCCCTAAAGCCCAAAATGGCATGGGCTAAAGCTTCATTATTGGGCTATGGGCCTCATCCTAGCATTGGTGGTTTAATCCTAGCCGTACACATGGCGCGATCCTAGCAAGGCCTCCCATCTCAATGGTTGCCTATAAATAAGGCACATATCCCAATAAGCAGGAGGAAGGTAAGTCACTTCGAACAAGTCTTCTCGTTAGTCACATCACGAGCACTATACAGAGTCGATCCTCAGTCACTCTCGAGTAAAGTCTCATCCCGGTTTGACACTTAGCAAACCGGGCACTAATCCCCCACTCAAGTGTGCGTGTCCCACGGAGTAGTTGGTAGCTGGTTCTTACGCTTCGATCCTCGCCTAGCAAGGAGCCTCTTATCTTGGCACCATTTGAAAGAGTTAAATAAATCTAAGTGATTGTGGAGTTAGACCCCCAACATTTTGGCGCCGTCTGTGGGAACCTTTACAAAAAGTCCCGTTCTCTTCAGTAATGGCAAGAACAAGAAGGTCCGCAAGAACCAACGCCACTACCGTTGCACGCCACTCAGACAAAGGGGGAGACCTCCCACCAGAAGAGGAGGAGTAACAAGAGTCTTGACAAGAGAAGTGGCAGACGATCCGAGTGATGGCCATACCGCCAGTCTTTCTTCTGACGAGGAGAGAGCCACTAATCCACCAGTAAGGGTCCAAACACTTGGGGACGGCGATGTGTTCCTCCGTCAGGAACACATGGTCCTCCCCCAGGTAGAAACTTTACCCTCCCAAATGGACAGATCATCCGTCCCAGCGAGTTTGGATTAAATGAAAATCAATTTGGCCTCTTACTCACCACTATTCAAGGGTGTTTTGGATCAAACAACCTCCAGCCTCCTCAACCCACTCCGCCTTTGGCAATCCCAAGACAAGTGAACTCGCCAATCCAGAAACGAGCACCGTCCAATCCAACAAAGGCTGGGAGAACAAGCTCAACCAGAAGATCTGAGACATCTTCTCAATAGGAGAGCAGCTGCTTCTCATGAACAACGAGGGAGAAGTCCAGAAGTGCCGCGAGTAGACGAAGTGGAAGCCGGTCGGCGAGGAGCTCAACAACAAGTGCCTAGAGATCAAATGGCGAAAGTACCCGATTGTTCCGACCAAGTGATCTCCTCCAGATGTAGCCATCAATCCTGTGACCGGTGAAAGACCGACAATGGCAGATCTACCTCCAACAGAAGGCCTTGGAAACACAAATGGCCACCTTGAGCAGAATGGTCAAAGCACATGAGAAGGTGATAGTTAAAACTCCCAACCCTCTGTGCGATGAGATCAGAAAAGAAAGAAAGCGCCCCGATTGTGTATCCCAAACCTTGAGCATTACTATGGAGATACTTGCCCCGTAGGGCATCTCACTAGGTACGAGAGTAAGATGGAAAGCAATGGACTCAACGACAACATGAAAGCTCTCAACTTTTCCACCACACTCTTTGGAGAAGCAATGGATTGGTGGACCTCATTACCCAATGGTTCCATCAAATCATATGCGGACGTCGCCTCCCTTTTCCTGAAAAGGTTTGAGAAGGCGAAAAGAAGGAAGAGATCAGTTGAGCACCTGGCTGGCATAATCCAGAGAGAGCATGAGGACCTCAGAACCTTCCTCGACCGCTTCAACGCCGAAGTGCGACAGGTAGAGCCTCATAGTATCAAAGAGCGAGTCCGACACCTCTATGCCAACACTTATAATGATGAGCTTAGAAGGAAGCTTTCCAACGAAGAAATCACCACTGAAAAGTACTTGGAAGAAATTTGCGAAGGAGTCTTGTATGGAGAAGATTATCGAAGAAATGTCCCGATAAGAGCAGGGATCAAGAGGGGAAAAGAACAAGTACGACAGGAATTCCCTTCTCGTCAAGGAAAGTTTGAGCAAAAAAGAGATCTCGAGATGTAAAAGAACTTCACATAGAAAGAACTCCACCGGAAGGTTTGCGAGTATACTCGCCTCAATGCATCAAGATCCGACATCTTGGCTTCTATTGTTGAGAAGGACTTGGATATACAATGGCCTAAACCGATCAAGAGCGAAGAAGAGTAAATTCTCTAAAGACTCATGAGGTTCCACAAAGAAAGGTCACCCAACTGAGGATTGCATCCAGTTGAAGACAGAAATTGAAAGGCTAGTGAGAAGTGGGAAGTTGAAAGAACCACCAGTTGAAGATGAGCCCTCCAGGCATCGAAGGAATGAGCAAAGAAGAGAGGAGCGTGGTTCTGAACCTCCAACAGGCTCTTTACCACCACCTCCCGCCGAGATCCCACATCGGCAGGCCCAAAGATATCAAGGTTACCGCGAAGAGACAGAAATGGAGAATCTCCCCTACAAAGGAGTTATCAACGCCATTAAGGGAGGACCAACAGGGGAGATAGCGTAAATGCAAGAGAAAGGACCGCAACACTTAAGAAACAACGACAGGGCTTACGGCCCACCAGCTTTGAAAGGCACAAATGCAATCACCTTTGACGATAGTGAGATCCCCCCACCAACGTCTGGCGGAGGAGATCTCAAGGACCCTGATGTCCCTTTGGTTGTTTCTCTAGTGATTGCCACTTACAAAGTCAACAAGGTACTGATCGACACAGGAAGCTCCTCCAATGTCATATCCAAAAGGGCTGTCGAGCAAATGCACCTGGGGCAAATACAATATGGACGAGTATACACCTCACTGGTAGGTTTTGGAGGGTCCGTAGTGCGCCCATCGAAGCATACCACTGCAAGTCTCTATGGGCACCTTTCCGACAAGGGTGACCAGGACTATTCTCTTCGTAGTAGTTGACAGCACCTTCGACTATAATGTGATCTTGGGCCGCCCGGGACTTAACCAGTTCAGAGCAATTGCCTCACCCCTACACAATAGGGTAAAGTTTCCAACCCCGAATGGCGTAGGGGAAGAAATGGGCAACATCAGAGAAGCCTGGGAGTGTTACATCATGTCAACCAGAGGAGCCACAGAACCTGTCCTTTCGGTCACCAAGGGCCCTCTTAACCATTCTTCCAATACTCTGACACCACCAAAAGAAGAAATCGGTATTGGGTCGCTCAGAGAAAAGTTCCCCAAGACAGCTAGGATAGAATCCCATGAAGCCTTAAAAGAGGTCCAATTGGTCGAAGGAAATCCCGAGAGAACAACTCGGATTGGAACAGAGATAAGCACGGAAATAGAGCAAAAGCTCATCACCTGCCTCCGGGACAATCGCGACATCTTTGCTTGGAGCACAGATGACCTCAAGGGGATAGACCCAAGGATCACAGTTCACCGTCTGAACATGGATCCTACGGTCAAGCACATCCGTCAAAAGAGGAAAGATTTTGGGCCAGTTGAGGATGCTATCATAGCAGAGGAGGTTGACAAATTGATAAAAGCAGGTCATATCGAAGAAGTCAGATACTCTGATTGGGTCTGCAACGTAGTCCTCGTCGAAAAAGCTCCAGGAAAGTGGAGAATGTGCAATGACTTCACCAGACTCAACAAGTTTTGTCCAAAAGATCCCTATCCATTGCCACGCATAGACCAGCTGGTTGATTCCACTGCAGGATGTGCACTTCTAAGCTTCATGGATGCTTACCAAGGCTTTTACCAAATTAGGATGGCTCAAGAAGACATCAAGAAAACGGCATTCTTTGCGGCCGGAGGAGTCTATTGCTTCAAGGTCATGCCCTTTGGCCTCAAGAATGCAGGAGCTACTTACCAACGGCTGGTAAATAAGATGTTCAAGGAAGAATTGGGAAAAACCATGGAAGTCTATGTGGATGACATGCTCGTGAAAAGCAAGACTGAAGAGGAGCACATCGAACACCTCAACAATTGCTTTTCCATTCTCCGGAAGTATGGAATGAAGCTGAACCCTGAAAAGTGCACTTTCGGGGTAAAAGGGGGAAAATTCGGCTACATGGTCACGTAAAGAGGCATCGCTAACCCGGAGAAGATAAAGGCAATCATAGATCCGCCATGACCAAGACCATCAATGAAGTTCAGAAGCTTCTAGGAAAGGTGATGGCGTTGAGCCGTTTTATCTCAAGGTCCGCCGAGAAGAACCTTCCCTTCTTCAAAACCTTACGGAAAGGAAACAAGTTCGAGTGGACAAAGGAGTGCGAAGAGGCCCTGGAAAACTTGAAAAAGTATCTCCTCTCGCCGCCCCTTCTGTCTAAACCCATGGAGAATGAAACTCTTTATCTCTATTTGGCTACCACCGATGAAGCAATGAGTTCTGTACTGGTACGGTTACAAGACAACGAGCATTTACCAATTTACTATTTGAGCAAAGCGCTTGTAGGATCCGAAGTCAGATATGTCAAGGTGGAGAAGCTCGCCTTCGCACTGGTTTATACCGCGCGGCGGCTGAAGCCTTACTTCAAGTCGCATCGGATTGTGGTCCTTACAAATGAGCCACTCAAACATGTCTTGGAGAAACCAGATACCAGACGCCTATCCAAATGGGCTATTGAGCTAAGTGAATATGATATTGGCTACCAAGCCCCATCTGCCAAAAAAGCACAAGTCCTGGCCGACTTCCTGGTAGACTATCCAGAGAAAGTAGAAAAGGAGAACGAAAACTCCCAGGAAAAGGCCAGTCATGTGGTGATAGCCCAGATCAAGGAATCAAGTGGAGGGAAAGAAGCTGAAGAGACACAAAAAGGTAGCATCCAGCCTATGACTCAGTATCACCAACCTATGGAGGATTCACTAAGAGTGAGGCACATGTTTCTTTTGGATGAAGAACTCAATATCTCGACAACTGCATCTTCCGACAAGAAGCAGAAGGTTGAGAAAGCACCCACTCCCACTTTAGGAGGAAAGGTAGGAAACAGAGAATGTTGGACATTACAAGTGGATGGATCATCAACCGGACGGTTGGGAGGAATAGGAGTTTTCCTTGAAAGTCCTGAAGGAGCCAAGCTCGAGTACGCCATCACCCTCAACTTTAAGGTGACGAACAACGAGGCCGAGTATGAAGCACTTATCACAGGCCTAAGGATGGCGAAAGCCCTTCAGGTGAAAAGAATCAAAGCCTACACAGACTCGCAGCTCGTACAATCCCAGTTCTCCGGGTCCTTTACCACCAAAGGACCTAACATGATCAAATACTTGGAGCTCCTCAAAAAAGAGGTTGAGCACTTTGAAGAATTTACTCTCGACCAGTTTCACAGAGAGTGGAATGAAAAAGCCGATGCTCTCTCCAAGTACGCCTCAGCCTTAGGAGCTTTGGACACAAGAAGTTTCATCCTGATGACCCGCGCAGAATCCTCCCTGGCAAACCCCAACGGAGAGATGTTTCTCTTGAGCACAGAAAGAAACTGGATGACCGATATATTCCGTTACCTCAAGGATGTGGATCCTAGAGAGGCCAGGAAGATTCAATGTCGAGCTAACAGATACTTTATTCTGGGAGAAGACCTCTACAAGAGATCCTTCAGCGGAACTCACTTGAGGTGCCTAGATCCTCAGGAGGCGAAAACTGCGATGGAAGCGATCCACGCCGGAAGTTGTGGAAGTCACTCTGGGGGAAGAACCTTGGCGCAAAAAATCATAAGGCAAGGATACTATTGGCCAACCATCGATATGGACGCTGCCAACACCGCTCGCTAAGACTGCCAATACTATGCCAACATACCGCACCGTCCGACCCACCCTATGATTCCGTCAATCATAGCTTGCCCATTTGATCAATGGGGCATAGACATAGTTGGTCCCTTTCCACGAGGAAAGCATCAGAAGAAGTTCTTGATAGTGGCAGTAGAGTACTTCACTAAGTGGGTCGAAGCTGAAGCAGTGTCAACCATCACCGAGAGCAGAGTTCGGACATTCATCTGGAAGAACATCATCTGCCGGTTTGGACTCCCACGAGTGTTAGTTTCAGACAATGGAGCACAATTTTCTGGGTCAAGGCTGAAGGAGTGGCTCCACTCCTTCAAAATAGAACAACACTTTATTTCCGTTGGCCACCCCCAAGCCAATGGTCAGGTGGAAGCCACCAACAAGACCATAGTCAAGATCTTGGAGAAAAGGTTGAGAACTTCACAAGACAACATGGATGATCTTGACGCGCCCTTTGGGCGCATCGAGCAACGACAAATCGCTACACAAGAAACACCTTTCTCCTTGGTCTATGGATCCGAGGCGGTCATCCTTCGAGACGGTGGTAGCAACCAGAGAATCCAAAGAATGACCCGCTTGGTAATGAGCTCGCAAGGATCTACGACCTTGAGCTCCTTGAAGACAAGCGATAAGGCATCACAACATCCTTGACCAAGCCATGATCGCCGAGCCTACAATAAGCGTGTCTTTCCCAAGGACATACAAGTTGGAGACTTAGTCCTTAGAAGAGCTGATATACTAAGTCATGTGGGAAAACTTAAACCCAAGTGGGAAGGGCCATACAAGGTTACTGGGGCAAGAGTTAATGGAAGCTTCGAACTAGAAGATGAACAAGGCAGGGCCTTGAAGAGAACTTGGAATGCCAAGCATCTCCAAAAGTTTTACACTTAGAGAAGTATGGCAACGACTGTCACCTTCCTCTATCTCGTCGACCTGTTTTTTGTGATTGGTTTTTTTTTTGAAAAAGGCCTCGAAGCCCTCAAGATTGTAATACGATTTCCGTCAAATCAATACAACTGTGATTTCATAAACACTGTCGATAATCATGTCCTCGGGGATATTTAACTGCTTGATCCGGACCTAGTTCATACATTTGATCCGGATCGGACTAGCACAATCAAACAATGTCAAAACCTTGACAAAGGCAAAAACGCTTTCATTACAACAGTACAGAGTTACAAAGTCAGGGTCCGAAGAGCCCAAATCGGTGATTGCTTGCGGGCAGAGGCTTCAAAGCCCCTTCGGACTATCCAAAGTTTAACAGCAACCGGACTATGTAACCTAGGCCATTCTTTGATTCCAGAAAGGATATTTCATCACTTTTGAACGACAGAAAGCTCCGAGGCACAATGACCATCCGGATCGCATCAGACCGAATACCATGAACACACCCCAGATTCAGCATATTTGGAGAGCGATCAGCCCGGATCGTCGGACCCAAACAAGTCATTCCGGAGGCCCCTATTGGTCCGAGTCCCAACAAGACCAGCATTGTCAGGGACTCCGTTCCAGAATTGCAAATAGCTCCCTCGAGCATTCAATTCTGGAACACAGCCACTGATAAAACCAAGCTGCTCGGACGAAAGACCTAAGGTGCGAGACAAACGAGTCACCAAAAAGGTTACTTCCGAAGGTCCTCAATGATCCGAATCCAAACAAGTTCAGCATTGTTGGGGACCCCATTCCAAAATTGCAAATAGCTCCCTCGAGCATTCAATCATGGAAATGCAGTCATCAACAAAACCAAACCGCTCGGATACACATCCTCAAGGACGAGCTAAGAGACCTATTCAAGGTGACAAGTCTCCCTCCATCCGAGAAACGAGCAACTAGACACAACAAGTTTGGTAGAAAGCCTTCCAACATTTCGGGCGGTTTCTTACGACCGAACCACGAAATACTGGAAGGGATTCTATCAAACCAATTCTGCCGACTTGTCGTCCAAGCGCATAACCGAGCGGAGTGCCCGGATGCATTGAGATTCAAAACCAACTATTTGAAGATCCCCAAACCATCCAGATAATCTACCTCCGGGCTAAAAGTCACGAATAAAGACCACACCCGGAGAAAGAAGATTAGCTGACGTCGGAGGAATTGTTGAGCAAAAATTTTTAGGCCAACTCGACGGACCGTATCCTCAAGATCCGTCGCTTTCGAGCAAACTAATTTCCACGACTCTCACCAAAAGAACCAACCCGGTAGACTTCAATCATCGGAGAAACCTCGGATAAGATCACGATTAAAAGTGATGGCATAAACATACTCACTACCGCCGGACTCGAGGTCCGGACCTTTGATTACTATAAAGGCGAATGTCTCAATGACAAGCCGCATAAAAGGTGAGTATATATAGGAAGAGAAGACCAATTGAAGCGGACACGTGCACCATATTCACCGGAGATGGGCTTGGGCATACGGGCCTAGCTCTTCATCTTCCATCGCCCAACCCAACAATCCATCCACACGGTTGAGCATACCGACTATGCTACTCACTCGGACGCATGCAAGACTCGGGTCGATATGACAACGTCCGGCAATCGTGATGCGTCTGAGACACCAGACTTGATACTTGATGCTGATTATCTTTTCACTATCTCACAAGTCTGCATGACTCGGAAAGACACACCGAGTTAACGTCCGAATCGTCGTAGCTTATCACGATACAAGGAGATTGTTTTTCTCAAAGCCTGACCACTCTAAGACGCGGTTCCGCACATCGTGATCCAGTTTATTTTTATTATAGCTTCCGATTCGGATGGGTACAACGATTGATCGTCCCCCAAGACCCGCACAGGCGAATTTGAATCAGGCAAACTAATGTCCTGGCGGTACGGATCTCAAAGGTCCGAGTCTACTATCCGAGTCTACAAGAGTTGATGAGTTACTATGCAAATACGAAATCAAACGTGCAAGGATGGAAACAACAGCAATAGTATATTGGCCACAAAAATAGTTCCGAGCCATTAAGGGCCCGAACCAACAACATTCATCAAAGAAAAGTATGTTTGTACAAACAAAAGATGATGGGCAAAAACGACAAACATTTCTTTTTGGCCCGGAGGCACCCTATTACAAGAAATCCGGGGCATACCCCGTCTTCACTACCTCTGCCGCTCGAACGAACTAGGTTGAGACCGAGAAGGGCCGCCCGTATCCTTCTCCGGAGGCGCTTGACCTTGCTGTGGGGCTATCCTCCGTTCTCTCCGAGCCTCAACCTCTTTCAGAAAGGCCGGACACTCCTCCATCAGGTCGAGGTCACGATCAAAGCCTTGGACAGGCCCGGGCAAAGTCAGCCAATCTCGGTTGTGCTCCAAGTGGTCCTCCAACGGAACGAAAACAGTGGACATGAGCACCCGAGGGACAAAGGATGGGAGATACGGACCGCCATTGTTGTACTTGTTTCCCTCCGACTCATCGCTAACCAGCTCCACAAATTCTCACTTAAGAAAATCTTCGTCACAAAACCCTCCGGAGCGAAGTCCGAGCCATCTCCATTTTTAAAGGCGGATAACCCCTCAGCATCCAAGTTACAATCGTCTGTACCAACCTTTCCTCCCAAGACTACTCCATACAAGCATCAAACCCATCTTGACGGGCCTCATCATACTTTGACTCGAGCAAGAACTCAGGGCGTCCGAATCAAGGAAATTCGATGCCCCTTGTCCGGACTCCAAGCTCTTCAAAGATCTTATCCTTGAAAGTCCGAGAGATGCACGAAATCGTCCAAACTATCTTGGTGCACTTTCAAATCAGCCTCCAAAGATCGAATGGCACTTTTCATATTGGCCGCTCCGACTCGGCCTCTTGTTTCGCAGCCTACGGCCTTCTTCAGCGCCCGAGAGTCAGTAACCGAGACGCCTTCAATCGCTGGCGCCTCGGCTTGGCTAGATCTTCTTCCAGCCCTCCGAGTACCACCAAGGAGCATGCTTCAACAGCAGAGTAAGTCAAAACAAAACGGAATATCGAGCGTTAGACACCTCCGAATCACGAAAGATGCGAAACCAACGGAAAGCTTAAAACTCACTTTATACCGAGCGGCAATAACTCCGCATTCGCTTAGCTCAAGCAAAGAACCAACCGAGCCACTTCAAGATCCGGCTCCAGCCCGGCCTCGCCCACCTTTCCTTGCCTTTCTTGGCGGAGGATTCGGACCTTGAGGAGCGCTTTTTGAGTCGGCGCTCGATCCGCTTATGGAGGATCTCGTGACACGGATCTCGGAGGCTTCTTGAGCCCTTAGTTGCGACCACCTTCCCTTATGCTCGAGTAGGGATGGTTTGGGCCTCTTCGCCCAGCAGCCTCTCCGAGACTCCTCCGCCGAACACGCAGCATTCCTCGCTCGTTCATCGGGAGTACGGTGGACGTCTTGATAACTGGGTCCGAGAACCCTCGCTAACTCCTTCCAAGGCAGCTGCTCGTTGACGTTTCAGCTCCCGCATGGTCGACATCGTATACTCGAACCAAAAAGCTGCACATCCGAATCACAATGAGTTGCAAGATACAAAAGAATCTACAATTGATAATCATATAGTCGACAAATAGACAACCGACCCGGACAACCAATCAGAGGTAGAGAGAAACCACTTACTCAAATCCTCCATGTCGCATTAAAACTTGGCTCGAATAAGCCAAGAAAGGCAGAGTCGACATATCAAACCTCGGAAGAAGTACTTCTCGGCTCGACCACGATGGAACGCCAGATCCACAAGGGATGTTCCGAGCGTGGCTTCCAATCTGGCAAATTACCCCGAAAGAACTTCTTCTCAAAATGCCACGTGGGCCTCTCCGCTTCGGATTGCCCGGGCTTCAGAGCCGGACGGACAAAAATGTACCTCTTGAACCATTGGATTCCCAACGAGGACAAGGGATCAACGAGAAATGTGTATGCCTGGCGACATACGAATGTATAGAACCAAGTGTTCCTACTACTAACACTAATATTGAACAATTTACGAAAATTGTCGAAGTCAAGCGGAATGCCTTTATATTTACATAGCACTCCGAAGCACATCAAGTTTCCGAGGGAGTTGGGGATGATCTGATGCGGACTCAAACCCATGCTGTTCAAAATCTCCAGAAACTCGGACGATACGGGTAGCCGCCACCCGCAATGAAGACTTATCTCATAGACCGACATGTAGCCCGGAGGCGGATTGTAAAAAGCATGAGATTCGTCCGGGATGAGAATCTCCACACACTCAGGGATCTCATATCTTCTCCGGAGCTCATCCACTTCGTCGGCTCGGATGGTTGAGGCACAAGTAGGCAGAGTACCATCTTCATTTAACTCGCCCTCCGGATCGGGGTGAGTGACCTGATCTCTAGACCGAGGGAACTTCACTTGGAATACGTCCTCACCCTTCCTCAGTCTCTCCGGACGCTCTTCCTCAGCCACCCGCCGACTCGGCCCTGCTTGTCCAGCAGTTTCTACACGGAGCACATTAGCGGAAGCCTCCGCACCTTCTTCCTCTTCGGAACCAGAATCTTGGCCCCGCACATCTTCCTCTGCCTCATCTTCTCCGGATGAGGACGCTAACTCTACAACAGTCCGGATAGGCGCAGCAACTTGCACACGATCCTCCTCACCCTCTTCGAAGATGCTCAAGTTGGGAGGTGCTTCCGAAGTATCATGCACTTCCTCGATAGTTGGCGCCTGCGGATCCGGAACAAACGGGACTCGATTAGGATTACTCCTAAAGTTATAACCTAGGGTGCGAATTAAAGTACGGATCTCTACCGGAAGTTCGGATTCCTGACTAGCTCGACCCGGGCGATGAGTTCCTATAACTCGCGAGCTTGTCTCTTGAGCCGCTACAATAACCTGCACATGCGACACTCGCAGGTAATCCGGACGCCTCGGAGGACCAGAATCCGGAACAACTAACCGAAGTAAAGAACTTACCTCGGGCTCTTCCCGACTCGGATGGGGCTCTTGTTCCACCTCCAGAACGTCATCATCCACGATCTCAATCTCCTCCGACCTATCGGTTAAGGATGTTGCCTCGGAGTCATATCCCTCACCGGATCGGTTTTGGCTATCACTCGGACATCCTAGGGAAAGGAGAAAGCAATATCGTAAGCTCTAAGATGGCAGTCCGAGAGGTCGTTTATGTATATTAAAGTGGCCAACTTAAAGCCAAAACTAGCAGCTCACTCGGCACAGTTAGTTCGGAGTCAGTACTACACTTATTCGGTGTTAGTCAATATCAAGTACGTATTGGTTATCAACTATACTACACATCATAAGCATACATCCGAGTAACTTGAAGATGAAAGACAACAGAGATGATTTAATCATAAGACGAGACAAGTAAACTTACTTGGACTCGGATGATTGGAAAGAAGTGACTTGACTCGACAAGATCACGCTCGAACCGCTTCTTGCTTCGGATTCTTGGTAGTTGCTTCGGATGTACTCGGAATGCAAAAATTCTCTCTCTAAACGATGAGAAATGAATCGGCCAACCCCTCTATTTATAGAGGGCCATATCGGGAACTCCAACCGTCGTGATTTTTCGGATTTAATCTCCACCATCGATCAAGAACCATCCAACGGTATAGTACAATTATACCAAGTGAAATGACGAATGGGTACAACAAATTTACCTCTTGGATAGATGAATACAACAACTCTCCCTCTCTCGGGCGTCAGACAACACGAGAGCTCCGGAGTATCATCTTTTCGGACGCCTAACGGCTTTCCAAGTCCCATATACTTTGTCCACACAAGGAACCTCGTATACTCGAGCGATTGCCCTTCGGACCTTCCTGCAACCACAGAGCCTGGTTCGGACGGGACACACACCTACGGTCCGCCACCGTAGCTCATCAAAGGTACACTACCGATGTTCGGAGCC
This sequence comes from Plantago major, assembly GCA_026545765.1. NCBI lineage: Eukaryota > Viridiplantae > Streptophyta > Magnoliopsida > Lamiales > Plantaginaceae > Plantago > Plantago major. The sequence continues at coordinate 51,182 of JAIFAC010000207.1, read as the reverse complement.
TAAACTTAGTCTCCATTACAAATACCCTTTTTTCCTTTTTCTTCACTTCGTTGCCCTTCGGACCTACTCCCTCGGATGGCAACGATGTTTTAGAAAAAGAAAAAGGGGGGGGGGGGAGAGAGAGACTAAGTCAATGGCCACACGAAGTACGGAGTACATCTTTTTTCAACGAGATCGAAACGGATTGGACTGAAGAACGGATTCTTTCCCTCAAAACGGCTTCCCAAACCAATAGTTCCACAACTATCTTCTACTAAGATACTTAAAAACTAGGGGGACATATGTTGATACGGAAATATGTCCAATCCGTCATAAAGGACCTAGGAGCGAATCCTAAGGCATCCCAAGTCATCCAATGGATCCGAGGAACTTAGGTCCGAGCCAATGGTCCGATCCGGACAGACCATCTATGGTCCGACCCACCCTAAAAGAAAGGGACAAAGTATTAGGACCTGCAAGGCCCGACCCGGAACCATAGGTCCGACCCACCATGGTCCGAGCCTCCCTGGGAAAGGAGCATAATGCTAAGTCAGCACCCTCTCCGACCCAAAGACTCCGATACGGATGTTAACTCGGATCCAGCACGACTATCTCATAGACTACCAAGCAAGTGGGCACCAAAGAGTGAGATGTCCGAACCCATGAGCTCCGAGTCGGAAGAGTTGGACAGACAGGAGAACTTTCTCCGACAACTGTAATCGTCCGGATCGACATCCGGACCGACCCTCGAACTCGAGATCTCGGCAGACTGGCCACATCCCCAAGAACTCTCCCAATAATGACCAAATTACCCCTAAAGCCCAAAATGGCATGGGCTAAAGCTTCATTATTGGGCTATGGGCCTCATCCTAGCATTGGTGGTTTAATCCTAGCCGTACACATGGCGCGATCCTAGCAAGGCCTCCCATCTCAATGGTTGCCTATAAATAAGGCACATATCCCAATAATCAGGAGGAAGGTAAGTCACTTCGAACAAGTCTTCTCGTTAGTCACATCACGAGCACTATACAGAGTCGATCCTCAGTCACTCTCGAGTAAAGTCTCATCCCGGTTTGACACTTAGCAAACCGGGCACTAATCCCCCCCCCCCCCACTCAAGTGTGCAGGTCCTTACCGGAGTAGTTGGTAGCTGGTTCTTACGCTTCGATCCTCGCCTAGCAAGGAGCCTCTTATCTTGGCACCATTTGGAAGAGTTAAATAAATCTAAGTGATTGTGGAGTTAGACCCCCAACATGCTTTACAATCAATTTTAAGTAAAAACTTTTGGTTTAATAAATCATCTTGAAATTTGTTAATGCATAAAACTATTGAAAGTATCTCTTTCTTAATAGTTGAATAATTTTGTTGTGCTCCTGATCTCCAAGTGCCCGAATGATATCTAATAATTGTCTCTTTATTATCAATAATGTGTTTAAGAATACCTCCATACCCTAATTCTGATGCATCTGTTTGCACAATCTTAAGAGTATTAGGGTGGCAAATGGTTAAACAGGGAAGAGTTTTGACTTTTGTTTTTATTTCTCTAACTATCTCAGTATGTTTGTTTGACCAAATTGGCGGGTTCGTTTTCAGTCTTTCAAATAAGGGTTTACAAACTTGTCTTAAATTAGGGTAAAAATCCCCTACATAATTCAAAGCTCCAAGGAACCTTTGTAATTGGGTTTTATCTCTAATTTCATCTGGGAACTTATCTCCAAATTCTAAGGACCGTTGGATGGGTATGATAGTATTTTCATGAATTTGATGTCCTAGAAACCTTATGTTTATTTGAAATAATTTTATCTTTCTGGCAGAAACAACCAAACCATTTTCTTTTATGACTTTTAAGAAAATATTTAGATGTTTCCAATGTTGTTCTATGTCCTGGCTAAATACTAAAACATCGTCTATGTAAACAATTGTAAAAGTAGTGTAAGGGGTGAATATATCATTCATAACTTTTTGAAATTCTGATGGAGCATTTTTTAATCCAAAAGGCATAACATTCCATTCAAATTGTCCAAATGGAACTGTAAATGTTGTTTTGTACTTATCTTTTTCTGAAATTTGTATTTGCCAGAATCCTGACTTCATGTCAAATTTTGAAAATACCTTAGCATTATAAAGTCTCTTGAGTAAATCACTTTTATTTGGAATTGGATATCTAATTCATTTGAGAACTTTGTTTAATGGTTTGTAATTTATAACTAGTCTAGGAGTTCCTCGTTCAAGTTCAGCATTCTTTTGTACATAAAATGCAGAACATGACCATGGTGATTTGCTAGGCCTAATAATCTTCATTTTTAATAATCAAATTTCTTTCTTCAAGATTCTAATAATTCTTGATTCATTTGTATAGGCCTTGCTCTAGTAGGAATTTTATTTTCTTCAAAATCATTTTCATAGGGTAAAGTTACAATATGCTTTTTTCTTTCCCAAAAAGCTGTGGGAAACTCTGAACAAATCTCTTTTTCTATTTTCTTTTGATAAAGTAAAATTTGTTGCTGAAGAACTGGGCTTTTAATTTTTTCTTCAATTCTTTTATGACTGAGTTCTTCTTTTTGATACATAATTTGTTTTTCTTTATTTTTTATTTTTTAAAAAATTCCAGTTTCTTGTAAAAGGTTTACATCTCTGGTTGTTACCGGATATTGGAATTGGAAAAGTATTTTCTTTCCTAGGACCGTAGTTCCTACACCTTGGTTATCTACGTGTAAAGGAAATAACATTTGTAAGAATGGGTTTCCTAAAATGACTTTGGTGTTCAAGTTTTTTATTAAAACAAAACTTTTCTAAAACAAATTCCATCATTGCAAATGTGTGCATTTGAAAGTTTGTAATTTATTTTTAGGTTTGTTGCATCTGCAGTTGATAACCTTTCTTTTGTTTTTTCAAAATATTTTGTCGGTATCAGTCCTTCTTGTATGCAATTCATGTCTGCACCACTGTCCATTAAGGCTATTGTTTCTAGGGTAAATGTCCCTATAACAATTTTAATTTTGACATACCATCTTTGGTAGGTAATTTGTGATAGAGCATTTATGAATGATTCTCCATTATTCTTATTTTCTACATTATCAACTTTGTCGGTAATGCTTTCTTCTTTTAATTCATCTTTTAGTTTTAAAATTAAAATATCTTGTTTTATTTCTTCATTTTCTTGCCTTAATTGTCGTATTTCTGTTTTTACTTCCTTAATCTCTCGTTGAATATCATTAATGAGATCTTTGTTTTGTGGGAATTGAATGTTTTTATTACATCTTTGAAATCTGTTTTTTGTTTATTTGAAGTAGAAGTTTCTTGTCCTTTTTCTAAAATCATATCTTTTAATTTCTTTAGATAATTATCTTTTTGTTGAGGGTCTTTGACCTGATCAATCATTTCAAATATTAACTCATATTGATTTTGTTTTGTGATTACTAAAAGTTTCTTACTACAATTGCAAACACTTTTTCCCATTTGGTCAGGGAGACAGTAACACGAATCTTCTTCTTCTGAATAATCAGAAGTTTCATCATTATCTGATTGAATCTGATTAAATTGATAATCTTCTTTATCTGTTCCTATTCCTTCTTCATCAGAACTTATTTCAGAAATTATATTTAAAAGCTGATTTTTTAATTGTTCGTCTGAAATTAATTCTTGTATCTTTTGCCTTACCTTGCAAGTGTTGGCATAATGTCCAGGTGTCTTACACTTGTGACATATTATTTTGTCTAGAGGGACTCTTTCTTTTTTATAAAATCTTTCTTTTTTCTTATAAAAATTATTTTTATTATTTGGTTTGTAATCTTGCTTATTGACTTTTTTGTTGGAATATTTTCTTTTGTAAGTTTTTCTGTCATGGCTATGAATTGGGGGTTTGATTTTATCAAAACCAAACTGTTCGCACCAGCTTCCCAATTCTTTTCTACTTACCATATTTTGTTTCTTTAACTGGGATTTTAATTTTAAATCATTACAAATTTGTAATCCAGTCAGATTTATTTGGTTTATAATTTCTCCGTAAGGCATTGTTTCTATATTCCCATTAATGTTTTTAATCTTTTCTCTTACTTTTTCCGCAAATAACTTTGGTAACCCTGAAATAAATTTTTCTTTCCAATAATAATTATTCGGATCATCCCTCTCATAAATTTTCGTAAGAAAAACATCTTTGTACCATTTGAAATCCTGAAGCTTTCTACATTTTAGATTTTGTAAAATTTCAGTATTTCTTTCACTATACCAATTAGGATCCCCAACAAAATGAAGTAATGTAGTGTAAATGAGAGAAGTAACTGCTACTGAAATTTGTCTATTATTATCATCTAAAATTGGTATTCCATTGTCATCTTGTTTAATACTATCTAATATTATATTTTGTTCTAATGGTGTAAGGGAGTTATCCCACCATCCTTTTAATTGTCCATTAAATCCTAAAATTAAAGTTTTTGCACAATCAACTTGGTCCATTCTATTTCCGTATATGTTTGATATGACTACCATCTCTTGACAAATTTTTATAATCTGGTATTCTGCTAACCCATCTATATTCCACTCATAAACTGTTGATCCATTAAAAGTCCTTTGGGTATGTGTTTCTTCTAATTGGATGTCTGGGGGAGTGGGTATAGGATAGAAATTTTTGTGTTCTACAGGGAAAATATGATTACCATCTTCAGACTCATCACCTGAATGGACAGTTTCTAATGATTTTTTTAAAGTATTTAATTTTTCTAAATTCAAATCTCCTAACTTAGAATTTATTTTCTGAAGAATCTCTGTCTCTGTTAACTTAGGTTTATACTCATTGATTTTAAAAGGAAATCTGTGTATCTGCTTATCTGGTGAAGTATGTTCTTTACTTGAGGATGCTAAATTTGTCTCAACTGGAGATTGGCTACCTAATTTCTTTTCTATACTATCTTCTATTCTTTCTAATTGTTTTCTCAGACAATGTAAACTTATATTAGTGTAATTTCTTTGTTTCATTCCTGACTCATCTTCTTTGTTGTCAGTAAGAACTGGCGTACAATCTATGACATCTGTTAAAACCTTTGTTCTTACAGGCTCTAAAGGTGGAAATTCATGTAAGATACTTGAGCCATCTTTCTTTGTAAAATAAGATTTTGTTTTGGTTAAAACTGAAAGTTTATCATACTTTTGAAAAAAATAAGTAAAAAATGGTATATGATTTTGTATAGTAACCATAAATTCATACCAACTGTTTCTTATGACATTCCTTTGTTTTTCAGAGAATGTTTCCATGAACCATTTTCTTTCTTGTTTGTTTTCGTCACTCATAAAATCTTTTTTTATCAAATTCTTATCTATACAAAATTCTTTTGTCAAAACATATATGCTTGAAAGATTTGGTGAAGTTGGTTTATCCTCTTCTTGTTGTTCTAAATCATTTGTGCTATCACTAAAGCCTTGTGAAGTATAAACTGGTTGGGCAACATTTTTATGTGTTCTAACTCCTTGAAAATTATGTCTATCCTTTTCAAAAATACTAAAAGAATTTCTATGGGAATTACTCCGAGATAAATATTCACTATTTCTCTGTGAGCTATAATCTCTAAATGACATAGAACTTTGCCTGTTAAATCTTATACTAACCCCTCCATCTGGGTGGTCTACTATATTTTCTATTTCAGTATTTTCTATTAGTTGGGATCTTGGTATTGTTCCAGAAGGAAGCAACCAAGCTTCAGGAAGATTAACATTTTTCCATTCTATAGTCTTAGGGACTGTAAGATTAGACTTTGACTTATTAATTTCCCAAAAGATAGTTTGTCCAGAAGGTTTTTCATAATGTACTGCTTTGACATTTAAACCCGTATTCATAACTTTGTAATGTATCCTATAAAATACTTCATATATATGAGAACCATGCTTCATTTTGTAATTATGAGTTTTTACATTTAAAGTAAGAATATCTAAAATATGTGGGTCAGTCAGGGATATGGTAAAATTCGGATAACAATTAAAATAAATTGGTCCATTACAAAGACTTGTTTCAATTAATCCTAAAAGGGAATCTTGAAAATCAAAATGTCTAGCATCTCTGAGTGCAACAAAAATGCTAGTATCTAATCCTTCTCTTGTTAAAGGTTTAATAGCAATTTGTACAAGACCTATATGTAAGAATTTGTATCCACTGGCTATATGCTTTCTAATTGACTTTTTAGTGAATAAATGCAAAGTTTGTTGATCACTTACTAAAGGAAGGACTTGTTCTTCTGTTTTTATAGTATAAGCTGATCTAAAGTCTAATATGCTTTGTTTATATATTGTACTCTTATCTACATTTGGTGGTTTTCAATTGAACAAATCTTTATCTTCCCAAGTATTTTCAATAGTAGATACTACATTTTCATTAGTATCTGGTACAGATGATGAGGTAGAAGCCATATTGTTCCTAAAAAGCTTATTCATTAATCTTACTGGCTTGATTTCGTAAAAGCTAATTCAGACATCGTCTTACACACCTAATCCAAGGAATTATATGCGTGTCTATCAGAATCAAAACTTACTACTAAATCAAGTCTGTTTAATTAATTAATACTCTCCCCGGGGACTTTATGGCTCTGATACCATTTGTATTGTATTCCTCCAGATTCTTTTATGTATTTGTAAAAATTTCACCCAAAAATATTAGCTTAGCAAATTTCATCCAAAAATTCTAGTATATATATATATATATATATATATATATATATATATATATATATATATATATATATATATATATATATATATATATATATATATATATATATATATATATATAGCGACATACTAGAATAGCGACACACGCTACGCGTGTGAAGCGTAATCCAAATATACAATGTATGTTTTGTTTTAGTAGTTATCTAGAAGCGTAGAGTTCCTTGTCGATATACATTTTTAATATAGCAAGTATCCAGGGGCAAATTATTTACAAGGGTATTAAAAATGAGCATGGAACATCACCTGACATATCCAAAATGTTTTCACTATGAAAATCGTGTTATACATGAAGGCTTTATGTAATCGATCCTTCCACTCACCGAGTTAAAATTATTATACCGAAAAGTTAGTCGGTTTGGACACGTAAAAATACAAACCAACATAAGTAATTTCTCAAAATCCAATCCAAACCAACAAATCACTAAATTTATCATTTAAGACAGCTGGGGGGCATTGTAGGCGGCTTGGACTGAGCAACCGGCTTACATCGACCATCTGGTGTTGAACAACAATAATGAGCAGAGAGGGTGATCTTTTTAACAAATCGATTTTCAGCTTTTACAGGACTAAATTCAACTCCTTGCCTTATAACACAAATTTATGTAGGGGTTGTTCAGCTAATTAATCAGTTGCCGTACCAACACCATGATTGAAAAGAAGGAAAGGAGGGAATACCCTCATATCACTCAAACCAATTGCAAGCTTGGGCTAAATCAATATACTTTCTATAAGAAAACTTCAATTCAAAATAACATGAGCAGGCCGATTGAAGAAGGTAGCATCTGGGAGGAAAATGAGCAACAGTTCCATCTAGTGAATTTGTTAAATGGATGTTGAGTTAGATATTTTGATTTGGGTGAAAAGTGAATTGGAGGAGAGAGACGAGTGTTTGTTTCTGTACTCAAATTGAGTTTATTCAACTCAAATTGAGTTTGAACCAATTTTCTTGTTTGGCTCTCCATTGTACACTTTGCTATTTGAAATGGAGGATTTCAATTCAACCGACACTATCCCTGTCACTCTCATCACTATCTTCCAAAAAAAAATCAATTTCTCTCTCTCTCATCCTCCTCTACCGTGGAACACAAATTCGGCCATAACTTCCGATCAAACCGTTGAATTTCACATCCGAATATACGAAAGAGTTCATCTCTTCCCGATCTATTTAATGATCCGTTTAAATTTTCAAAACGGCGCAAAAATGTTGCCGACCACCGGCGAAATTTCGCTTCCGGCCACCGGTTTCATGGAGGTGAGAACCTCGAAGTTAACTAGAGGTGAGAGATTGGTTGTCGCGGCTGCAGATGTATTTCACATGCTATACAGATTGATTTTCTTACCTTCCAAGTTTCATATTTGATTAAGTAAGCTTTGACAGGTTCTGAATTATATATGTTCTGTATTTGCATGTAGTGTATTTAGAGACTTGTCAATTTGTCTTTCTATTGGGAAAAGATTTTTGGGACCAATCGTATTTGTATGTCTTTATAAATATAAAATATATTTGTGCATTCGATATATCGATTATCTCCGAGATGTTTTGATTATATAAAATATTTGAACCTTAATGTTTATATTCTTGTGGGAAAATATATTTGTGCATTCGATATTTAAATTTATATTATACTATTTATAATTATTAATAACCGTACCATATATTGTGATACTTAGATTTAGAGATATATTGATAAAAAATATCGATAACAAATGCTACAAGTGTTACAATAGTATCACCACTTATTACACTAAAAGAGAAACTCATACTCAGTGATAAAACAATTCAAAAATACCCCAATAGACCAAATAAGAAAGGCCAAACGGACACCACACCACATTCCGTAATCGGATTACTATTCAAGTGCAAATTATTACTTCCTCCGTTCTATAGATTTGTTGCTATTTACTTTTTGCACAATTTTTAATAAGTTTGATTAAAAAATTATATATATATATATATATAAAGTAATAAGTGTATAGTAAAAAGTAAGAAAGAGAATTGATAGAGTATGGAAGAGAGGATTAAAATATTAATAATTGAGATAGTGGGTTTCCATAAAAAGAAACTGAAAGTTTCTAATGGAACGTCCAAAATGGAAAAATGAAAAAATGGAAAAAAATCTTTGAAACGAAGGGAGTACTATTCTACTACTACTAGTATTATTATTATTATTATTATTATTATTATTATTATTATTATTATTATTATTATTATTATTATTATTACTAACACATTATCCACTAAAATACTACCAACACAATCAATTACATCATTCAAACTACCTTAAACCAATCATTTAATTCAAATCTCACTTTATCAAATTTCAATACAAATTAATCATTTCATTCTTACACCTCTCTTACACATTCTTACAAAACCTATTCAAATATCCTACAAAACCTATAAATATTACGTAGTACAATTTAACACCAAACACAAAACTCAATTCCAATTTAGTTACTATTCATCAATTCGAAACTCAATTCAAATTTAGTTCAAAGTGTAGAACCAAACACTCAGAGAAGGTTTATGAAGAAGGAAGTGAGGACGGATTAAGGCCATCTCCAGCAGTTGCAACTCTCTGTAACCCACTCTCTCCACCACGTCAGCATTCCACTCACTGCAACTCACTTTGCAACTCTTCACAATTTTCTACTCCAACAGTGAGGCCCAAAATCTATTTTCTTTTAACATTTCTTTCAAACTTAATTATTCATTTCATTTTCTTTTCTCATTTCCTTTTAAACTTTATTCTTGACTTTATTTTAAATGTAGTTAATTAATTATAACAAAATCACATTAATTTTCTTAAAATACATTACTTGAAAATAAAAATTACATTACTTAAAAAAAAACTACAATACTTAAAATTGAAAATTACAATACTTCAAATTGAAAATTAAAATAATTGAAAATGAAAATTACAACAATTAAAATACTATATTTTATAAGTGTGATTTTAATATATATTTTAAATTTTAGAAGTAATGTATAAGTATATTTCTATTGCTACATATAATTATTATCATATAGAAATATTCAAGAAAAATGAAAAATAATAAAAGATAAAAGTAGAAAAGTAATAGAAATAAAAAAAACAAAAAGAGAAAATAAAAACAAATCATATATAAAGAAACAAGAAAAGAAAAGAAAAAACAAAAAAAAAATAAAAAAAGGATTTGAATGGTCATTTGAAATTTCAGAATTTCAGCCCAAATCTCAACCTTGCTTTGGGACTCTGTCAAGGCCCATTAGTGTTGCAACTGGCTGTTGCAACACTGATGGAGAAGACCTAAGAAGCAGATGGAAGATTAGACGGTTTAGATTCATTTTGATATCATCATTATTTATAAAACAGACGGCTGAGATCTAATTGAGTGTATTACACGCGTCTTTTGTGAGTCTGGGGAATTTTGCCTTTAACCTTCAGTACAAAATATTGAAATTGAACAAAAATCGGGAGAAAATGATATAGTAATAAATTTCTATTGAATTATATCATTACTTTGAATAAATATTGTAATACTCAACGAATTATTTATGATAATTCTTGGTATAGAAACGAGTACTACTAAAGTTTGAAAGTAGTACAGAATTTCAGTATAACTAACTTGCTATTGAAAATTTCATGTGACAATATAATTCAATTTAGCAAGAAGATGCCCTTGTCTTGGAGGACAAATGCTGTATAAGGATGTAGTTTTGCTCATGGTAGATATTCAAATTTGCACGCGCCATGACCTGCCATTGGTAACAGAACTACTAGTTAATTTTATTACATATATATACGACAACATATTGTAGCATAGAGAGGAAACCAGTATAGACAATTGCAAGCAAAACCAATCCGACTGACTGATGATGAAGTTCCTCAAATTGAGATGCAGAAAAGAAGGAAATAGTCCTTAATCAGAAAGCAAACTACACATGTAGGCACATGGACATAACAAACCATTGAAGAAAATAAACCAATTCTTAATCTTTAAGCAACTTAACAAATTCTTGACTTCTAATAACTTCACAAAGAGAGTCTCAAGTTGAAAAATTTAAGAGGTGTATGAGTTTCTTACTGGGATTAAGACCAGATAAAAGGGCAGCAGAGTTGAAATAGCAACTGCCTCCTTGATGCTTCTTGTTCTGATAGTAGCTATTGAAAGCATACGAGGCGTGGTCCTTTAGAGTGTTTGGCAGGTAACAAGACTGGTTCTCTTCAATCGCTTTGCAGTTTGCGCCATTGCTGCACGCCCACTTCATAGCCTCTGACAGCACGTCATCTGGACATTGCTCGTCTGCTATGCAGTAGTCCTCATACTGTGCATCTGATTGCGAATTTCCATTTTTTTTTTAAATCAGAAAACTAGCCGTGAAGTAGCAAAAGTATCGTATAATTATCAAGATTTAGAAATATGGAGCAATATGGTGTATGTACAATGTATGTTGTATGAGATAATACTGATCGATACAGACATTTAACAAATCAATTTTAGGCCGAAAACGATAAAATTACCTGAATTCTGCACAATTGTTAGCAAGAAGATAAATGTGAGCAGAAGCTTCATCAACATGATCATCGACATTTCTGCAATAAGTTGGAAGAGGAGAGAAAGTGAGAAATCATATGCTCATGTATGAACTTAGTTATATAACATGTGGAAACAGAGAGATATACTACATATTTAATCTTGAAAAGCTAGATACCAGAAGTATATCTTTAGCCTTGTTCAGACAACAGATCCGATGATAACGTGATTCAAGACAACTGGAATCCCACACTTATCCTTGGGGATTTTGGACTTTTCTTACCAATCTTGATTGCACATATCTCATCCATAAGTAAGCCTAGCTGTATTTTACTTTAAACAGAAAGTTTGAATTGGGAACGAATCAATCAACAATTAAGAATTTAAGACATACAGATCCATATCTTCTATGAACAGGTAGTAATCTTTACACCATAGAAGAAAAGAAACTCATATACAAAATCCTTCAGATTGTCAAGAATCAAAGACAGCCTTACGCCATAAGGAACCATAAAGTAGTAAAGGGAAAAAATGTTTTCACACCCTCTTTTTCTTTACCATGTTTCTTGATGATAATCACCTGTTGAATGTTACTACTATTCTTTGATACGTTCTACTGTTGTGTTTTATGGTTATTCACAAACGATGATGTACGATTCTTTACGGACAATATCGTCAAGGTTAGGATCTCCATTTCCTTTTGACATTGATTTAGAACCGTACACACCCTACACATCCAATGTGAATAGACCTCAAAATACCGACGTTATTAAAGTTTCCTAACATTACTAACGGTTACATAAGGAAATATATATTGTTACAAGTACCTTTAAATCGAAACTTTATACTTGATCCAGTTCAATATTGGGGCAGCCACAACCTTGGTATCCACGATAATCTCTTGATTTATCGTTCCTCAAGATTCAAGAATTGCCAAGATGTTCTTGTTGGAGAAATTTCAATACTAAATGATTTATGAATTGTTGAGTGAAATGAATTTTGGAAAGGCGTAGTGCATATTTATAATATAAATCATGTAATAATATTTTATTATGAGTATTCAAAATCTAATAAAAATATCGTAATCCTATAGATCCAAATCTGAGTGTAATATTCTAAATTTTTAATATAATAAGAAAATAGAAATTATAGTAATAAGTTAGGAAAAGAAAAACCCAAAGGAAACAGTACTAACCAATAACCCGGCCATAGGAGAGTTCGATCACACTGAATCGAACGAATAAAAGTTACCCTTATAGTTGAACCACCGGTTGAAAAAAACCTAACAATAAAAGTTATTGTTGACATTTATTTTTAACTGTCAATCGTGAGACTAACCGGCAATTTTCACATTGTTACGGAACCGCTGGTTAGAACAACTCTTCAAAACATTAAACTCTCTACTAATATTAGACGAGCTGCATTGCATGCTTGCTAAAGCGCCAGGGGGGCGCGTTAGCAAGCTCTCCCGTCACATTGTGACGGGAGAGTGCAAAATGCTGCTGCTTCCATGTGTCTCTTTATTTTTTATAAATTTTTTTTTATTGTCCAATTTTAAACGCGAATAACTGAAAATAAAACTGAAAAATAAATAAAAATTACCAACTACTTTGTATTTTCGAGATCTACAATAGAAACTCTGACTATGTTTGAATCATCCCATCTCAAACTCATTTTTCTCTCTTAATTAAACTTAAAATTGTAAAACGACTTCTAAAAATGCAATTTTATTAATTTCAACTTCTAAACACTCTTATAATATGTTAAATATGTTTTTTAAAAAAAAAAATTTTGAAATTTCGTGGATTTCAAGTGACGTCACCCAACGCAAGAAAATCTCGGATCCGTCATCAAATGACGTCATTTGTCGCCACCCAATGCGGGTAGTCTTATAAGCTCTTTATACTAATTTTTTTAAATATTTACTTTTCTCCTTTGTATGCTTACAAACTTACTAGTAAAATATTTTGGGTTTTAAGTCTAAATCTTATCACCAAGTGTGTAGGCCCATTTTTCAAAACCTTATTTTGGAAAATAATTAATAAATAAATACTAGTAAATAAATAATTCAACACTGATTTAAATTAATTTTTATAAACGAACATCCGATTTTCAACATTCAAAATCAGTGATTCCACGGTTATGTATCATCCATAACCGTAACCACCGGTTGGACAAATTATATCGTAACTACTGATTATAGTTGGCGATTTCCTATGACATGTAGTAGGATGCTTGTCCAACCGTTACCGCCCGGCCAGGTCTACCGTGGCACACAGGAGACACTGTCTAGTGTCTACTGCAACCTTGGGGTTGGGCCGAGCTAATACTGCTTCTTTTGTGTCTTCGTTTAATGGTTTGTTCCCGAACTGGGCCTTTGAACAATGCTGCCCCTCAAGCACACTTCTTTCCTCATTAATTAAGCCCTTTTAATATGTTTTTTTTTGAAAAATTACATACATTGCCCCTGCAATTGACCCCAAAACAGATTCATCTCTGGATTTGAAACAATTACAAATACCACCTTCCCGTTGACCAACACTCAAATGTCACAATTTCTCTCTTCCAGATGGAATTTTTAAAGTCAAATAAGTAAAAAAAGATAAAATAAAAAATTTTAATAAAGAAAAGATAAAATAAAATATAAACAAATAAACCCACCTCTTCTTCCTCCTACACTTCTTCTTCTTCTTCAAATATAGCTCCGATCGGAGCTTAAATACAGCTCCATCGGAGCTATAAAAGCAACTCCATTGGAGCTGTAGAAAGTAGAAACTGCTCCAATGGACTTAATTACAGCTCCAATGGAGCTTAATTTGCAGCTTCATAAATTAAGCTCCATGCGAGTTGTATTTGCATCTCCATTGGAGCTGCAAATTAGCTCCATTCAAGCTGCATTTGCAGCTCCATTGGAGCTGTAAATGGAGCTCCATTTAAAGCTCTAATTGCATCTGCAACATCTCGTAATTCCATCTACAGTTTTGGTTTGATTTTAGTTATTGTTCGTTGATGTTTCGATTCGATTAAAAAGTCGAGGGGTTTGTTTGAGGTTTTTAGATAACCTATGGGTGCCCAATGGAGAATTAGATATATTCTAGGTACTTGAATTTGCAATTTTCGGAAACATATTAATAAAGAAAAAGGGAAAAGAAAAGAAAATAAGGAGAAGGATTAAAGAAAATGAAAAATAAAAATAATTAATGGCATTTTTGTTAATAACTCCAACTTTTCTCTCCACATTAGCAAAAAGCAGACCCATTTCAGCACGGTTGTTGACTTTTGAACTAATATATAATTAGAAAAAAATCCTATGTTCATTTTATGAATGAAACTGTAAATCTTTAAAATATGGGGTTTAATCTGTAATTGGACCAAATTTAAGGGGTACCAAAAGAAATTTTCTCTATTTTTTAACTCAATCAAAAGAAAGTCTCGATGATTTTTTAATTACTTATTTAAAGACGAAACTATGTTGTTAACAAAAATATCAATGTTGTCAATCAAAACGTCCATATTGTTAGAAAAATAGATTTTTAACAGAGTTAATATTTTACTTAATAACATTAGTGTTTTTATTAACAACATCCATGTTCGACTCTAGATAATTAATTATATAGAAACCGTCTTATTAAGTTAAGGTAAACAAAATAATAATGTCCATAACCCATCATCCAATTACGAATCATGCAAATAATCATGCTTGTTCGGATCTCCACTTGAGTTGAATTTTTCCAATTTGTTATATTTATTTATCCAATCTACACTATGGTACTCGAGTTAAGTTACTAGTAATCAATTATAAAAGTCAAAATTTCAAACCTCAAATATATTATCAAAACCTTTAAATGAAGTACAATTTGATACTAAATACTATTTTAATTGCTACTTCCTCCGTTTCAAAGAAATCTTTCCATTTTGATTTTAACCGCGAATTACTCTTAAAAACTATAATAATAAATAATTTAATAAAATCATATAATACAAATTTAATAATTAAATTTTTATTATATAATTTTATTAAATTATTAACTATTATAGTTTAATAGTAGTAATTTGCGGTTAAAGTCGAAGACAGTTGACCGCATAATAGTAAAATGGAAATATATTTATCAAGTTCAGAACTCATGAGTTTGAAGTTGAATGTGAAACGACATGATTGACTTTGACATGGGGAAATTAGGGTACAAAACTTTGCCTGTTAGAATGTCTAAAGAGCATTTATCAAAATGGAATCAATGGAACATTCAATTTATTGGTATCAATGTCGGGCCATTATACACGGTCCGATTATATCAGAATTACTAACATTACCCATCTTGGACTTTCATTTTTAATCGTTAGATCACTTGTACAAATTACATTTTAAGTTGTATTTAATCCTGACAGTTCACGTGATTGTAAAAAAATTACAATGTCAATTTGTATAAATTTTACCATATAAAAGGGATTATAACGTCATTTAAATAGTTTTTATATTCATATAAATTATAGATAAAATCTAACAATCTAAATTAATTTTTTAAATATATATTTATTATCTTAGATTCTAATTAATCGAATTAATACTAGTACTCCACCTTTGGCCTCCATTTTTCTTCTTCACAACAAAGAATTGAGCAGTGCAGATTCTCATCTCGATGTCCAGCTGTTCTTCCGAACCCAATTGATAATGGAGTTGCGGTTGGAATCAAATAGAATCGATAATTAAACGCGAACTTTTCCTTCTTTCATGAATATTTTTTGACGAAATAGGTTGTAATCTAAGAGGGAATCAAATTGATGAATTAATTGGAATGATGAATCGAATTGGGGCAAAGATTAATATATTAGGGTTTATATGGACGAATTGGGGAGAACGTATAAATATAATTAGATTTTAAAATTAATTTTATGTTTTAAGTTTGAATTTATAATATATTATGACAATATATATATATATATATATATATATATATATATATATATATATATATATATATATATATACAGGTACATACATAATGAAGAAGACTTGGCAAGATTATAACATACATTCAAAATTTACTGTAGCAATGAAGAAAATAACCAGAATTATACCTGAGATAACTCTGAACTTTAACTCTGACTTGAAAACTTGAAATTTAATCGGATTACAACTCTGACTTTAACTTTGAAATCTGATCGGATTACAAGAATCTGAAAACTGCTAAGCTAATGTTTTTGGATGAAATTTTTACATAAAGATAAAAGAATCTGGAAGAGTACAAAACAAAGAAGAAGCTCTTTGAATACATTTTCTTTTCTTCTCTGGTTTTTTTTTTTTTCCGTTTTCCTCCTTCCTTCTAATTGAAGCCTATTTGAAGGAATGCCAGGTTCCTGTGCGGACTTGAAATTCTTCAATTCACATCCAGAAGGCTGATTGCAATTTGTCCATGAATTTGAACAGTTTGTCGGGAAATTAATTTTTCACTTTGTCCCCTTGTCCTTTGATTGAATAATTTGTCGGGGAATCTTTCAGTCACTTTCTTTTATTTTTACCTCTCTGTATGGGAGTAAAAATCCTATAACAATCATCTTCATTATCTTGTTCGAAATTGACTGAGGAACTTGATCCTTCATCTTCACTTGCAGTTTGTAGAATTGCTTTCATCTCATCCAATGAGCTTGCTTGTGCTAATCTTGTTTGGATGGTATTTTTCATCATCAGGAATTCTTCATTTTGTTGGACCTTTTCTGGGGAGACAATTTGTTTGCTAAACTTTGGATGGAGTTTGAACCATTCCGATATGTTGTCCTTCTCTAGTGGACTGGTGTCCATTTTGTTCCACCATTTAACTTCTGCTTCTTTTGTTAACCAGTATAAACTGGTATTTTCATCATACCAAACATTTTGTAGGATTCTCAAAATCCAGGTTAAATTGAATTCTTTGTAAAACTTAATCATCAGGGGGTATTTGTGAGAACAACTTTGTTTTTTGTACCTATCTGAAAAGTACTCAAATGGTTTTTGAACTTTGTCTGGGAACATTTCTGGTAATGGTCCAAAATCATGCCACCATGCATGCAAGAAACCAGTTAGGAAGTTCTTCTGGTGGTGGTAGAGTTTTTCCCATTAAGAAGAAATATGACATGGAGCTGACTGCATTTTGTTTGTAGAGGAATTTTGTCCAAGCTTGTATGTAATTAAAATAATTACAGATGAGATGGGGTTTTATCTCCCTCAGAGTATAAGGGTTTCCCCAATCAGCTAGACTAATAACTTTGTTGATGGAAATTTTTCGATTACCAATGGCTGATGAGGTGTTTGGATGGTTTTTTGGAACTTTGTTTTGGATATGAAGAGAATTTGTTTGGACCAAGATGTCCTCATAATATTGTTGTGGTTTCTGGTGATTTTCATAAATCCTGCAAAATTTGTCGTCTAAGATATACTGTGAAATGATAGCACCTTGTTCTGCAAATTGTGAGGCATTATCATTGTCTATTTGTTTTGGAAAATTTTCTGGAATCCAGTCATCTTCAATAACACATTCTTTGTGAAAGTGTCCTGTGCTTAAATAGGGACAATCTGGCTGGTCATCTTTATTTGGAATTTGGGACTTGGTTTGTGTCAAAGTTTGTTGGGACTTAGTTTGTGTCAAAGTTTGTTTGTAGGTGGGTAATGTGGCTAATTTTGAGTGCAGAGGTGGAAATTGTTCAGGCTTGGGATATGGTGTTAATGCTACTTTACTAAGAGGTTGAAATTTGTTGGCAATCTGCAGAGATGTCTGTTGCCTTGTTTGTGGGATAGTTTGTAATGGTGTCAGGGACAAGGTTTTTTCAGGCTTATTTTGTGCATATTTTGCCAAATTTACCATGGGTTTTTTTCCCAGAACTTGTGCTTGCTGCTGCCGCCAATGGTACTAATCTCCTTTCTTCCATCCCTGAAGAAATTCTCTTGTCAAATAATCTGGAATACAATTGTCAGTTCCTTTTATGAATTCTATATCAAAATCAAAAATAGACAAAATTGCCTGCCATCTAGCAAATATTTGTTTTGATGCTAGGTTTTGAACATCTTTTGTCAAAACTTCTTTTGCAGCTTTGCAATCAATTTTAAGTAAAAACTTTTGATTTAACAAGTCATCCTGAAATTTAGTAATGCACAAAACCATCGAGAGTATCTCTTTTTTAATGGTTGAGTAATTTTGTTGTGCTCCCGATTTCCAAGTACCAGAATGATATCTAATAATTGTTTCCCTATCATCAATGATTTGCTTAAGAATGCCTCCATACCCTAATTCTGAAGCGTCAGTTTGTACAATCTTAAGAGTATTGGGCCGGAAAATGGTTAAACAAGGAAGAGTTTTAACTTTTGTTTTTATTTCTTTGACTATCTCAGTATGTTTGCTTGTTCACATTGGAGGGTTCTTTTTTAATCTTTCAAACAAAGGTTTGCAAGTTTGTCTTAAATTTGGATAAAAATCTCCTACATAATTCAATGATCCGAGAAATCTTTGTAATTGGGTTTTGTCTCTTATTTCATCCGGAAATTTGTCCCCAAATTCTAGAGACCGATGGATTGGTATAATAGTACTTTCATGAATCTGATGTCCGAGAAATCTTATGCTTACTTGGAACAATTTTATTTTTCTTGCGGAGACAACTAAACCATTTTCTTTTATGACTTTTAGGAAAATATTTAAGTGTTTCCAATGTTGTTCTATATCTTGACTAAAAACTAGAACATCATCAATATAAACAATTGTAAAAGTAGTGTAAGGAGTGAAAATATCATTCATGACCTTTTGGAATTCTGAAGGAGCATTTTTGTATCCAAAAGGCATGACATTCCATTCAAATTGTCCGAACGGAACAGTAAAAGCTGTTTTGTACTTATCTTTTTCTGAAATTTGTATTTGCCAGAAACCGGATTTCATATCGAACTTGGAGAATATTTTAGCATTATAAAGTCTTTTAAGCAAATCGCTTTTATTTGGAATTGGATACCTGATCCATTTGAGGACTTTGTTTAACGGTTTATAATTTATAACTAGTCTAGGAGTTCCTCTCTCAAGTTCAGCATTCTTTTGTACATAAAATGCAGAACATGACCATGGTGATTTGCTTGGTCTGGAATTTCTTTTTTACAATGTTCTAACAGTTCTTGGTTCATTTGTATAGGCCTTGCCTTAGTCGGAATTTTACTTTCTTCGTAATCATTTTCATAAGAAAGGGTTACAATATGTCTTTTTCTATCCCAAAAAGCTGTGGGAAATTCTGAACAAACTTCATCCTCTAGCTTCTTTTGATAGGTTAAAATTTGTTTCTGTAGAATTGAGCTTTTTATTTTTTCTTCAATTCTTTTAAAACTTAGTTCCTCTTTAAGATGCATAATTTGTTTTTCTTTATTTTCTATTTTTTGAAAATTCGATTTCTTATAAAGGTTTATTTCTCTGTTTGTCACAGAATATTGGAATTGGAAAAGTATTTTCTTTCCTAAAACTGTGGTTTCTACTCCCTTGTTGTCTACATGTATAGGAAACAACATTGACATGAATGGGTTTCCCAGAATGACTTTAGTGTCTAGATCTTTTACTAAAACAAAGATTGCCCGGAAACAAACTCCGTCATTGCAAATATGTGCATTTGAAAGTTTGTAATTTATTTTTAGTCTTTCTGAGTTTGCTGTTGATAATCTTTCCTTAGATTTTTCCAGATATTTTGTAGGTATTAATACTTCTTGTATGCAATTCATATATTACTATCCATTAAGGCAACTGTTTCTAGAATAAAGTTTCCTATAACAATTTTAACTTTAACATACCATTTTTGGTAAGAAATTTGTGATATAGCATTTATAAAAGATTTTTCTTCATTACTTTCTTCTTTTTCTGAATTATTTTCTTCTTTTTCATCAGTGGTGTTTTCCTCTTTTAGTAATTCATCTTTTAGTTTTAAAATCAAAATTTCTCGTTTCATTTGTTCACTTTCTTGCTTTAATTGTCGTATTTCTATTTTAATTCCCTAATCTCATGTTGAATATCATTAATGGAGATGTTACTTGTTTTGTTGGTATTAAATGTTTTTATTATATCTTTGAAATCTGTTTTTTGTTTAATTGGAGCAGAAGACCCTTGTCCTCCTTCCAAAACCATATCTTTTAATTTCTTTAAATAATTATCTTTTTGTTGGGGATCTTTTACTTGGTCTATCATTTCGAAAATTAACTCATAATGACTTTGTTTTGTTATTACAAAAAGTTTCTTTTCGCAATTACAAATACTTTTTCCCAATTGATCAGGGGTACAAAAACAGGTGTCTTCATAGTCCTCTGAGTAATCGGAAGTTTCAGAATTATCTGATTGTATTTGGTTAAATTGATAATCCTCTTCTTCAGTATTTTCTTCATCAGAACTTATTTCAGAAATTATATTTAAAAGTTGGTTTTTCAATTGTTCGTCTAAAACTAGTTCTTGTATCTTTTGTCTTACTCTACAAGTGTTGGCATAGTGTCCAGGGGTCTTACATTTGTGACAAATTATTTTCTCTATTGGAGTTCTTTCTTTTTTCTTATAAAAATTATTCTTTCTTTTATTTGGTTTATAATCTTGTTTATAATTTGGTTTATAGTCTTGCCTATTAACTCTTTTGTGAAAATGCTTTTTCTTGTAGGATTTCCTATCATGGCTTTTATGATGAATCGGAGTTTTAAATTTGTCAAAACCAAACTATTCACACTAGCTTCCCAATTCTTTTCTACTTACAATATTTTGTTTCTTTAATTGGGATTTTAACTTCAAGTCATTACAAATTTGTAGGCCTGTTAGGTTTATTTGATTAATAATTTCTCCGTAAGGCATTGTCTCTATATTTCCATTAATGCTTTTAATTTGTTCCCTTACTTTTTTAGCAAATAACTTTGGTAAACCTGAAATAAATTTTTCTTTCCAATAATAATTATTTGGATCCTCTCTTTCGTAATTTTTTGTAAGGAACATTTGTACCATTTAAAATCTTGAAGTTTTCTGCATTTTAAATTTTGTAAAATCTCTGTGTTTCTCTCAGTGTACCAGTTTGGATCTCCGACAAAATGGAGTAATATAGTATAAATGAGGGAAGTTACTGCTACTGAAATTTGGTTACCATTTTCATCTAAAATTGGTATCCCATCGTCATCTTCCTTAATACTATCTAGAATTGCATTTTGTTCTAATGGTGTAAGGGAATTATCCCACCATCCTTTTAATTGACCATTAAACCCTAAAACTAAAGTTTTTGCACAATCAACCTGTTCCATTGTATTACCATATATGTTTGATATGACCACCATTTCTTGACAAATTTTTATAATCTGGTATTCTGCTAGACCATCTTATATTCCATTCATAAATTGTTGACCCATTAAATGTCCTTTGTGAGTGTGTTTCTTCTAATTGTATATCTGGGGGTGTTGGTCTAGGATAAAAAATTTTATATTCTGGTTTTACAACAGGAAAAATATGATTACTATCTTCAGACTCATTATCTGAATTAGTGGCTTCTAGTGGTTTTTTTAAAGTGTTTAATTTTTCTGTACCTAAATCTCCTAACTTAGAATTTATCTTTTGTAGTAACTCAGTTTCCGTTAACTTTGGTTTGTACTCATTAATTTTGAAAGGAAATTTGTACATTTGTTTTTCTGGCAGACTTTGTTCTTTACTTGTAGAAGCTGCTTTTGTGTCAATTGGAGTTTTACTACCTAAATTATTTTCTATAGCTTCTTCTATTCTCTCTAATTGTTTTCTTAGACAATGTAAACCTATATTTGTATAATTTCTTTGCTTCATTCCTGACTCATCATCTTTAATGTTGGTAATAACTGGTGTACAGTCTATGACATCAGTGAAAACTTTTGTTCTAACAGGTTCTAAAGGAGGGAATTCATTCGAGACACTTGACCCATCTTGCTTTGTAAAATAACTCTTAGTTTTAGATAAAACCAAAAGTTTATTATATATATATATATACTGAAATTACTATTGTAAAATTTAATAAGTTTCATGGACGATTAGGATTAATTACAACTTAAAACAATATTTGTACAAGTGATCTAACGGTTGTGGATTATTACAAGTGAGATGGGTGTACGCTAAGCCGTACAAATGGAGTCGGAACTTAGAAGCGCCATCAATGTCCATAGGTTACATAAACTAAGTAGATATGCCATTTAATGATATACCATCAAGGCCAAGTCTACGGTCCGACTACAGTTGTAATAGCATAATATACACCCATTTTGGTTGTACTCTGTATTTTGAAACTCGGACCCGGCCTACCTACTGTAGGAGGTTCAACCGGGTCAACCTATAAAAAATATTTTTAAAAATAAAACATAATGTATGCCTTAAAAATTCAACATATATATTTTTTACCTCAAAAAAGATAGAAACATTGCATAAACGACATATGCCTCAATTCCAAACACAAAGTCACCATAACTCCATAACATTGAGTTCAAAATAAAAAATAACATTAAAGCATGGGAGAAGAACGGGAGAAGAATGAGCCGCAAAAAAGGAAAAGGAAGAAGACTGAAAAGGAAAAGGAACTGAGCGATTAGGGCTTTTGTTGTGATTGGGGTTTTTTGATTTTTTTTCTTTTTTTTTTTTTCTTAGAAACCCGGGTGGAACCGGTTTTTAACCAGGTTTTTACCGGTGGAACCGGTTTTTAACTGGTTCCGCCGTGTTTTCATCAAAATAGTAAAAACCCGATTTTTTCCGGTTTTGGGGAGTTTTTGGCCCGGACCCCCTCCGAGTCGCGGTTGAACCGGGTCAACCCGCCGGGTTTCATAACATAGGTTGTACTCACTCACAACCATTGGATCAATTGTAAAAATAACATTTTTAGTTGTAGTTAATGATCATGACCCTTCATATCTCTGTAAAAATTATACAATGACACTTTTCGTAATTTTACCATATAAATGGGATTAATTCAAAATAAATTCTAAATCTCTTAACACATACATTAAATATCAACGTAAAAATCAATCTAACAAATCCATGAAATTTCATTCCCAAATAAATTGATTCTGCTCGAATTTTTTCATCCGTGTTATCCAAGAACCCTAATAATGTCTTCTTCCCCAATTCATTCTTCAAGAATCTTGCTCTACTTCTTCGATCCTCAATTGACCCATTCAACTAGATCCCTGTCATAAATTATTAGATGACCTCGGATCCGATAGTCCAAGAAAACAAAAAAATGAATTAACAATTCCATTTTCATTACAGGTTCTTGTCGTGAATAAGGACCCAATTCCAGGGGAAAGCATTTATCATCAAGATTACAGAATAAAAGTAAAACCAATTATATGCATGCAAGTTCTTAATCACTACACTTACAGTTTGTGACAAAATCAATGAAATACATGTCAAATTTTGACAAAAATGAAATAACGAACTCCTCGTAGTATACAAGTCATCCTGCAATTAATTAAGATTGGTGATGATTGTAAAAGTAGTCATCAATTTGTTGCTTGATTGGTCGATGGGTGGCTAGAAATTTGATTAGGGTTCTTCAGATGAATTTAATTTATACTCCCTCCGGTCCATTAAGAGCGTAGCTCTCATTTTCTCTTCAATTAAGAAATTGGTAATAAAAAATAGTCTGTAAAATGTATTATATTGGTAAAGTTGTAAGTGGGTGATAAAATATGAGAGAGATTGAATAAAATGATGATAAAGTAGGAAACATAAATAATAAAGCATTAATTAGTGGGGTAAAAACTTTCCATTTATGGGTTAGGAAGTTTCTAATGGAACTCAAAAAAAGGAAAGTTAGGAAGTTATTAATGAAATGGAGGGAGTAATATATATGTAAATTTAAATTGTATATGTATGTAGTTTTACATTACAATTCCGTTTGTATAGTTGAATTTACAAAAGTTGCCATTGTATAATATACAAGTCTCATGGACGGTTAAGATAAATTACAACTTGAAATAATATTTGTCTGAAACGATCTAATAATCAAGATAACTGAGATAGTACAGATATCTTAAGTGCATAAATTGAGTCGGAACTTAGTCGGCCCTACTATCAAATATACTGTTTGAAAAAGAATATCATCATATACGTACCATCAAACCCTGCAAGAAAGATATAAAGTATAATATTCGTACTTATAACTTATGAAAATCCAAAGAAGGATCATTCAAGTCTTTAGCAATGGGCTTGTACTTATGAGTTATGACCTAGGAGGAAGAGAAAATGATCCCAGAGAAATGATTTTGATCACTATAACAATGTACTCCAAAACTAGTAATAGTATAATACAGGGGCGGACCTGGATTTGATTCTTCGACTCTCCGAAAAAAAAATATAATATATATGATTTCGCGAGGTTCATTTACAGGTCCTCCGTGGTAGATAGTATATATTGATAGTACTTGAAATCATCGATATATATATTATATAAGATGATAATAAGCATCATGAGATTCATTCGGTCCTACGTGAAATTTTGTGAAATTAGTTATATTTTAGTAAGTATATATTTTAATTATTTTTTGGTATGTTTTGCATATATAATTTTATTAAATCTCATATTACTTTATCTAAAATCCGAAAAAATATATGGAACATATATTTGAATTAGATTGACAAGGCGAATCCATGACACCAATCTTGAATACTATTATTAATTAAATAAATTATTTTATCTATTAAAATAAAATATAAATTTATTAAATAAGATAAAATGAAATCTTGAAAATTTTAAAATAGAGTATTTATTAAATTAATTCAATCTCGTGGAATTAGTTGCATTTTCAACGGTATATACATATTTCAGTTTATATTTTGTATGTTGGTTGCATATATAATTTTTATTAAATCTCATATAACTTTATCTACAAAAATTCAAAAAATATATTGAACATATATTTGAATTTCCCGTGACAAGACGAATCCATAGACACCAATCTTGAATACTATTATTCATTAAATAAATTATATTATTTATTAGAATAAAATATAAATTTATTAAAGAAGATAAAATGAAATAACTAAATTTAAAAATAGAACATTTATTAAATTAATTCAATCCTACGTGGAATTAGTTGCATTTTCAACAAGTATATATTTCATTTTATTTTTTTTGTATGTTGGTATATATAGTTTTTATTAAGTCTCATATAAATTTATCTACAAAACTCCGAAAAATGTTTATGTTTATATTAATAGATATTTATATTTTCAATTAATATATAATAGATATTTATATTTTCAATTGTACATTTTGATTCTACGGTTGAGCAGATTCCGGGTAGGGGGAGAGAATTTTTTTGCATAAAGTTTTTCGAGTTAAACGTTGAGGAAAGCTAATATTTTAGCACTTAGATTATGTTGAAGCGTTCTTATATATATAATATAATATAATATAATATAATATAATATAATATAATATAATATAATATAATATAATATAATATAATATAATATAATATAATATAATATAATATAATATAATATAATATAATATATAAAGTTGATGAGTTAAACCCACCAGATTCATTCAAATTCCATCCATTCTACGTGAAATTTTGATTCTACGGTTAAGCAGAGTCTGAATAGGGGAAGGTAGTAGTGTTGTTGCTAAGATCATGTGAGCAATGTTATTGCTTAGTGATAAAATTTTATGTCTTATGGTTGCTGAAAATGCGGAAGGCCATGAATAGTACTTTTTAATAGATTATTATTATTATTATTATTATTATTATAAATTAAATAAATCATTTCATTCACTAAAATAAAATATTAATCTCATATAACTTTATCTACAAAAATTTAAAAAATATTTTTAACATATATTTGAATTTGTCGTGACAAGACGAATCTATAGACCCCAATCTTGAATACTATTATTAATTAAATAAATTATTTTATTCATTAAAATAAAATATAAATTTATTGAATAAAATAAAATGAAATAATGAAATTTTAAAAATTAAAAACGACTCATTAAAACACATTATAAATAATTAACGTAGCATCAATCATTCAAAAAGATACTCATTTTAAATAGTTTAGCATCAAACATTCTGGATAAACTAAAATATACGATTATTTTTATTAGCCTCATATATATATATATATATATCCATACGATCATACCATTTGCGCACTTTCGGTTATTCTGGCACTTTTGTATATTTTTCTACTATATTCTAAAGTTGATGGTTTACTTTGAAGCACACATGATCCGCATGTGCATAAATGATACTTGGAGCGCTTTCTAATTACTTGGACATTTTCTAATACAAAATTAAAGTAAAAAGAAATTCATTTTAAGTTGTATTAACTCTCTACGGTTTTATTTTTTTATTTTTTAATTTAGGTTTCGACTTTTCTCTAAATACTTATGTATGAAAAATAATGAATAGTTGTAGGAGATGGTGAATAAAGTAGAAGAAGTGAGAAGGTAAAGAATAAAGTAATAAATTAATTTTCAATTTTTAGGCATGTGAAGATGAGATCTATCCATATATTATAAAGACCAGTTTTTATTATCAATTCTAACTATAGTACTTTGGTTTAAATCAATGTGAGAAATTCTTTCATTTTTTTGGATTGAAAAATTACAAAATAATTATAATCAGGGTAAATTTATTTTTGATGTCAAGTTAATGCGTATTTGGTTACATTCCTTTACAATTTTAATCTAATTTTGGTTACATAATTCTGCTAATGATATTCAACCTTTGCAACTATTTATAAATGTGATCAATCAAATCTTCGAAATCTCATAATTCCATCAAAATCGCCACCCACACACTAATTTTCTTAATGGACATGAATCCAGATTGGAGGACCTTTGGATCTATGCTTGACATAGTTCCTTCAACTAATCTTCTAAGAATGTTCTATGAATCGTGTACTAGACGTGCTATTTTTAGTTCCAGGAGATAGAAGAGACACACGTGAGAGCTAATTGGTGGTGTGTTGATCTTTACATGTCTATCAACAACTTTTTACATGTGAAGACTTTCAATTTCCTTTTCTTTATGTATATGATTTGATCGGTAGGATGAGGTATAAGGTTTCTCTTATCTACGATCTCTGGCTGGAAGGACTGGTTCTATCCAACCCGAATTCCAACCCCGTTCGAAATAATGATGTTCAGGTCCGGTCTGGTATATACTCGAACCCGTTCCATACCTTTGTTACAAGACCCGACCACAACATTTTATGATTAAGTTAGTAAAAACTATATTTTTTTTCGGGGGGAGTCTGCATATACTCTCTAGGTGGGGAAACTATCTTCGATCTTCTCTCTACTTTCTTGATACATAACGGGCCTGGGGATCCGATACTCTCTAGGTGGGGAAACTCTCTTAGATCTTCTCTCTACTTTCATGATCTCCATAACGAGCCTGGGGGATCTGATACTTTCTAGGTGGGAAAACTCTCTTAAATTTTCTCTCTACTTTCCTGATCTCCATAACGAGTCGGGGGAGGGCGGGGATCAGCTGATACTCTCTAGGCGGTGAAAATGTCTTCGATCTTCTTTGTACTTTCTTGATCTCCATGACGGGCCGGGGGAGGGGGTCCGTTATACTCTCTAGGCGGGGAAACTCTCTTCTACTTCTCTTTACTTTCTTCATCCGGAACGTACCATGTGAAATTATGTTCGTAGAATAATAATTTTTATGTCTTTAAATAGGCATACCGCTGCATGGGTTAGTGAATCGGTGGGTTAATTGATGTAAGCATTCGCACGTACTCCGAAAGTGTATTTCTTTTCTCGACTATTATGATTTTAAGTAATTGTTCATTTGTTTGCATAGTGTTTTTTTAGTTTCAATGCAATATAAATCATCTTAAAAGTTTAATTGATATGAAGTCAATCAAAAGTTGATCCACTTAAACAATGACTTAATTATTCTCGAGCCAATCCTATAGTGGGTTCAATCATTTTTTCCAACCAAATTCAAAATTTTAATCGGTGGGTTGGAAAAAACAACCGTGACGTGTGAAATTACGTTGTATAATATTTGTGTGTGTGGTGGGGTGACCACATATCACCGCGAGATTGTTGGGAACAACCCTATTGATTATGTTGTATAGTTTTGTGTTTTATTTTGGTTCCGTTTGAGGGATAGATTTTTTTGTAAAAAAACATGTACCTTTTACTAATTAACAAGTCGGGTATTGTAGGACCCTATTTTTACATTTTCTATAGTTAACATAAATAAACACTCAATGATATAATATTGGATGGAGAATGACTACCGACCGACACCACGACCAACGTTGTCTATAAGGAATTTTGACTATTTTTTTTTCGATTAATTTATTTAATCTTCATATTTCAATTTATTATTAAAAGTAAACTATATCGTGGCATCGCCACGGGTTAGTACTAGTTTGAACATTAATTAAGAATGTTCAATAACTGAGGTAAATAAAGCCTAATCTTCCTATTTTTCCATGTGTTCAAAACTTTGCTGATTAATTGATGTAAGCATTCGCACGTACTCCGAAAGTGTATTTCTTTTCTCGACTATTATGATTTAAGTAATTGTTCATTTGTTTGCATAGTGTTTTTTTAGTTTCAATGCAATATAAATCATCTTAAAAGTTTAATTGATATGAAGTCAATCAAAAGTTGATCCACTTAAACAATGACTTAATTATTCTCGAGCCAATCCTATAGTGGGTTCAATCATTTTTTCCAACCAAATTCAAAATTTTAATCTTTCAAATGAACACTCGGGGGAAAATTCTCCAACGTCCCTTCACCTTTGGAGCGTAGCAACTAGCAGTAGCATTTTGCACATGATACTTTTGGAAAGTGAATAGAAACTCCTGGACCTTCATAACGTATCAGGAGATTGATTTTAAGCTCACAATAATTATAGTATTTGTGTTCGAACGTGTAACCATATTGTGTATTGGCGACAATTATGAAAATGAACCCAATACTTGAATCAATAAGCCCTAAATTTCAGAACGTTTATAAGCGGGTGGAAAACGCTGGCGTTCTCAATTCATTTAAACTAATTTGGGACGCCTTTATGCCAAGAATTAAAGTGCACATTTATTTTTTGAAATTCATCCATAAGAACTAGTGAATTGATTTTTTTTAAAGTCCTGATTTTATGAATATGATGAAAGACCAAATCCATTATACTCAAATGTTTGGCACGCTCAACTAATTTATACTAATATGATATGAAATTTCATTTTGTTCAGAAAAATAAATCAAGTATTTTACAAGATATACATATACATATATATATATATACATATATATATATATATATATATATATATATATAACCCATCTAGAGTTATATGTATATGTATATACATATACATATACATATATATATATATATATATATATATATATATATATATATATATATAGTTAAACGTGTTTACCATGTAGCAATGTTATGATGGGTTATAACTAACTGGGTAGTTTCCCTTAGCACGCACGAGAGAGGACATTTGCTGGTGTTCAGTATTCAATCACAAACGCACAACCGATCAACTAACAATCAATCACCAATACGCAAACTCACAAAGAACAGAGAATTTTACGTGGTTCGATTGAATTGCTTCAATCTACATCCACGGAGAATCCACGATTTTATTGCTCTTTGAGTATCTCAACTACAAGCTAGTTACGAGAATTGAAGCAATTACATTTGAATTCACTATACAAAACTCACAACAACAACTCAAATAACGCTCTCAATCACGAGAAGCGAAAAATCGATGCTTGAATTGATTGAATCGCTCAAAGAAAGTTCTTCGCTGCTTTTTATATCAATGAAGATGATGAATAACGGCTTAAGAAGCGAGGAACCGTCCGATCATAACACCGACCTTCAATCCAACGGATGGCACAAAATCGCATAACCACTAGCAGCGTAGAAAACACGTTTCCGCCGCCTTAAACAAAACAACTTCACCAAATAACAAAACAAACCACGAACTTCAAACTATTCAAACAACCCCAAAACATTAAGATCTCCACCTTGTTGAGAATAACCTTGGGAAGCAACACATCTCATTTTCTCTTATTTACCACTATCTAATCACGACAAATGACATCGATTCAGACTTTGATCTTCAATCATTTTAATCCCAACTAAACTCAAACAATGATTGAATTTAAATTTGGAATTAGTGGCTTTCATCATATCTGCTGCATTGTCAACAGTTGAGACCTTTGCTATCTTTACTTCATCTTTCTCTATGATATCTCTGACAAAATGCAACCTTACATCAATGTGCTTGGACCTTTCATGAAACATTTCATGTTTTGACAGATATATAGCACTCTGACTATCACTCAAGATAGTAACAGCTCCTTGCTTTAATCCAAACTCATTTATAATACCTTTCAACCATAGTGCTTCTTTCACGACTTGAATAGCCATATATTACGATTGATTGTTGACAAAGCAACCACATTCTGTAAATTTGATTTCCAACTAACAGCTGATCCATATAATGAGAAGATATAACCTGACTGAGATCTTCTATTATCAAGATTGGCAGCATAATCTGCATCAACATAGCCCAATATAGGATCTGTAAGTCACTTCTTATCTCTGCAGAACTTGATTCCAATGTCTAGAGATCCCTTAAGATATCTCAATATACATTTTACTGCATCCCAATGGTATTCTCCAGGATTAAACATATATCTACTGGTAACACTAATTGCATAAGCAACATCTGGCCTGCTGCATACCATTGCATACATTATACTTCCAATAGCATTTGCATAAGGGATTTTACTCATATGCTCCACCTTTCGGTGTTTGGGGCTATTTTCGGTGAGAGCACGAAATCTTTGAGCTAAAGGAATGCTACTTGATTTGCATTCATGCATATGAAACCTCTGCAAAACCTTCTTTAAGTAATCACCTTGATTCAACTTAAGTGTACCAGTTTTTCTATCTCTGAGGATATCCATACCAAGAATTCTTCTTGCATTTCCCAAATCTTTCATTTCAAATCTATTGCTCAGTTGCTTCTTTACCTGCTGTAACTCTTCAACACTGCTGCTGGCAATCAACATGTCATCTACATACAAGAGTAGATATGTAATGACATGAGATTCCTCTTTCTTTAGATAAACACAGCTGTCAAACATTGATTTTATAAAACCAATTTCTTCCATATAATCACTGAATTTTCTGTACCACTGTCTAGGACTTTGTTTAAGTTCATATAGTGATTTCTTCAGCAGGCACACCTTATCTTCATTCTCAGGTAGAATAAATCCTTCAGGCTGAGCCATATAAATGGTTTCTTCAAGATCACCATGCAGAAAAGCTGTTTTAACATCTAATTGTTGTAGCTCCAAATCAAATTGAGTTACTATACTCAGTAACAGCCTTATTGAGGTATGTTTGACCACTGGTGAGAATATATCATTGTAATCTACACCCTCTTTTTGAGTGAAGCCTCTAGCCACCAATCTGGCCTTATATCTCACTTGTTCTGTGGTATTAACCTCAATTTTCCTCTTATATATCCATTTACAGCTCACTATTCTCTTGTTGGCTGGTTTATTAACTAATTCCCAAGTCTTGTTCTTCTCAAGAGATAGTAACTCTTCATGCATAGCAATTAACCATTCTTGCTTCTGAGCACATGTACTAGCTTCTTTAAAATCTTGAGGCTCTTGATATTCAATGTCATGATATGTGCTTAGAGAGAAAGCTACCATGTTACTGAAACCATACATATTTGTTGTCTTGTGCTGTCTCTTCTCTCTATCTCTGGTCAACTGAAAATTTCTTATTTCATCAGTGACCACAGGAACTACCTTCCTTCTTGAGTAGTTTCTTTTTACCTCTACAGGTTGAGAAACTTCAGTTGCTTGATGCTGTGTTGCAGATGCACTGGCTGTGTTGTTTAGTCTCTGTGGTGCATTGTTCATAACTGGTGATCTTAGAGATGTGCTAATTCTCACAGGTGAACTCTGAGTTAAATCATTACTAGTTGAGTTTACTGGCAATTCTGTATCACTGAAGTCTTGTGGTATATGAGAGTCACTAACAACTTCATGATTTTCCCTTGTTTGCTCATTAATTCTCATGAGCTCCACCTCAATCTCAGAATCCTTGAAGCTATGCATATCAGTAGTGAGATGTTGATTTTTATTCTTGTAAGGAAACACAGACTCCTCAAACATTACATCTCTGCTAATTATAACTTTTTGAGACTTCTTCTCAATACACCACAGCTTGTACCCTTTCACACCTTTAGGATAGCCAATATAGATGCATTTCAGTGCCCTGGGGTCAAGCTTGTCCTGTCTGACATGCACATATGCCAGGCAACCAAACACTCTCAGGTGTGAGTAATCCTTTAAACCACCATACCACAGCTCATCTGGTGTTTTCATTTGAATAGTTGATGAAGGGGTTTTATTAACTAGGTAACATACTGTGGAAACAGCTTCTCCCCAAAATGACTTTGGTACACCAGACTGAAACATTATACACCTTGTTCTTTCCAATAGTGTTCTATTCATCCTTTCAACAAGGCCATTTTGCTGTGGTGTGCCCGGTGTGGTTCTGTGCCTCTTTATGCCTTTCTCACTGCAGAAATTGTTGAAATCTCTGGATAGAAACTCTAAGCCATTATCAGTCCTCAATATTTTGACTTTAAGATTCTTCTCATTCTCAACTTCTGCACACCACTCCTTAAACTTAGAGAATGCATCACTTTTGTGTTTCAGCACATATACCCACACTCTCCTAGTGTAGTCATCTATAAGAGACATGAAATACCTGCCACCACCATTTGTTTGTATCAGGTGTCCCCATAGATCTGAATGAATATAATCTAGGGGTGCTTCACTTGTATGGCTACCAGTTGGAAAGGGTTGTCTCTTAGCTTTACTCAGAATGCATTGCTCACAGGGCTTAAGTTTATCAACTTTACTGGTGTCAAAAACTTGTTTCTTATGTAATTTAAGCAGACCTTTCTCACTAACATGAGCCATTCTCTTATGCCACAACTCAGTGTCATCCACACTAGCTACATGTACATCACCTGTGATCACTTTACACTTCATGTAGTAGAGTTTATTTCTCCTAACACCACTCATGACAGTAGATGCATTTTTATTGAACACTGTAAGTATGCCATTTTCAGAGCTAAACTTGAAACCTTTGCTCTCTAAAGTGACAAGAGAAATTAAATTTCTTCTGAGTTCAGGTATATACCTGACATCTGTGAGTAGCTTCACAGAATTATCACTCATCTGCAGCTTAATGTCACCTGTTCCTTGTATGCTGCAAATCATGTCATTTCCCAGCATTACAGTGCCTCCATAGTTAGCATCTAACCTTGAGAACCATTCCTTGTATGGACAAATGTGGAAAGAACATCCAGAGTCCAGAATCCACTCATCACTAGCTTGTTCATCAGTGATATTCAGCCCCTCTCCATCAAACATTGCATTGCTTGTATATTCATGTATAGAGTTGTTTCCTTGATTGTTGAGCTTCTGTTTCTTTAACAAGAAACAGTTCTTCTTAAGATGGCCTTGTTTCTTGCAGTGATGACAAATTCTTGTCTCTCTATTCACATTTGCAGCAGAAGCAGGGGCTCTATTCCTTACATCCTTGTTGAATTTATTTTTTACGAAGCATTGTTGAGGCTTTGACTTGTGGAAATTGCTCCTAATCATTAGACCCTCACCAGATGCACTTCCACCATTTGCTTGACTTCTTTGCATTTCCTTTTGCCTTATCAGACATTGAACTTCTTCCAATGTCAGTTTCTTTTGACCTGTAAATGCTATAGCATCTCTAATACTCTCATATGACTTAGGAAGAGAGTTTAGTAGAATTATAGCCTTGTCTTCATCAGGCAGTGGAGTTTCTTCAATATTATCCAGATCATTCAAGGTTTTGTTGAATGAAGCAAGCTGCTCAAGAATGCTCTGATCTTCATTCATCTTATAAGAGTACAGTTGAGATTTCATATATAATCTTCTAGCCAATGATCGTGTCTGATACAACGAATCAAGCTTCTCCCAAACTGCTCGAGCTGTTTTCTCCTTGGCAACTTCTCGTAGTTGCTCATCTCCTAGACTTCGAGATCGTACTTCTGGCTTTGGCTGACAAAGTTTTGTACTCCAAATCGGTAAAAGTCGCCGGAAGTTCACTTTGAGGCAAAAGTGCCTTCTCTACACCTTGCTGTAACAGAATCGACTCCATCTTGACCTGCCATAGTGCAAAATCATTCGTACTAACAAACTTGTCGATATCAAACTTCGCAGAACCCATAGTTGATCTTCACACGATGATGAAACAATCGAATACTCCTCCGATCACCTCCGATTTTCCCACAGACGGCGCCACTTGTTAAGTATTCAATCACAAACGCACAACCGATCAACTAACAATCAATCACCAATACGCAAACTCACAAAGAACACAGAGAATTTTACGTGGTTCGATTGAATTGCTTCAATCTACATCCACGGAGAATCCACGATTTTATTGATCTTTGAGTATCTCAACTACAAGCTAGTTACATAGAATTGAAACGAATTACAGCCTGAATTCACTATACAAAACTCACAACAACTTTCAAATAACGCTCTCAATCACGAAACGAAAATCAAATCGATGCTTGAATTGATTGAATCGCCAAAGAAAGTTCTTACGCCTGTTTTATATCAATGAAGATGATGAATAACGGCTTAAGAAGCGAGAACCGTCGATCATAACTTGACCTTCAATCCAACGGATGGCACAAAATCGCATAACCACTAACGCAGAAAAACGCGCTTTTCTACCGCTAAACAAAACAACTTCACCAAATAACAAAACAAACCCTGAACTTCTGAAACTATTCGAAACAACCCCAAAACATTCACAGCTGGTATAGTGGGCCCGACAAACGTACTCTCGATCGTAAGTGGTAACGCACCGATCGAAAGGGTCGGTTTCAATCGATTTGCCTAGTTCGTTGCATATATTAAAGGCGTATGTAATTAATCATTACGTATATATTTTTGGCCTTTTACGTTTGCGACATTTAAAAAGGAACTTATTTCCGGAGAGACCGCATATAAGAAATACGAAGAGAATATTCATCATGAACCATTAAAAAGGTAAATGGTTTTATGTAGTGGTTTTTAGTCTTTCCTGATCTCCACATATGTGGTCTCTATTAAAAAAATATATGGCAAACATGAGTTAGCATATTTACAACTTCAAAAGCATTACTAGAATTTAATTTAATTTCTAATTCCTATCAGTCTGCAACGTGGTATTACTATTAGTCCACAGATTTATATTGGTGTGAATTTGTTGTTCCTAAATTTTAGAAAAAGACTATGATACTTATACGTAACTTTATAATATGCAGGGAAAGATGTTTATTAGAAACTCGAAAATGTTAGAACGGACCCAAGTGGGGTAGCATAAAAATTTCAAAAAAAATATAGCGTAGAATTTCAACAAGCTTAATTATTTGGTAGATTTTGATTATCATATGAATTCTTCATATATGTACATAATATTTGGGCTGATAGTTTTTTCCTTAGCCAACTTTATAACGCATTTTCCAAATGGATACATTGAGTTCTGATTACATTTGACAGGGTATGAAATGAATATGACAATTCTAAGAAATGAATCAAATGATAAACTGCAGTTCAAGATCAGAGTTCTGAAAAAGCTTCTTCAACAGCAGAAATATAATATGATCATGATCAGTACTACTTCTCTATAGATACAACATAACATATTTAGACGGAAAAAAGGTAATGCATGCATAAATAATGCTCGATCGATCAAAATTCATAGTTGATAGTACTACTTCATTACTCCTACAGTATATTAGTAAATAATTACTACGTACTACCAGATACTATAACTAATTAACCCCCTAGAAAAGGGCAGAAGACAAAACACAACATTATAAGTAATTACTGGCCAAAGAAAATGCCACTTCAAAGATGCAGAGAAGTGTCGATATCTGTGTCGCCACGTTCATGCATCACCATCGAACCGCAAGCCAAACCTGCAGGTGCATCAGCAAACCACGATTTTCGGACATTAAACGCGGACTGACTGTGGTTCGGTTTCTTGATCTGTGAACCTGGCCACAGAGACAGAGTGAGTTCTGGATGATCAGCAGAGACAAACAACACTTGTGAACTTAACATGTTATTATAAGGTGGTGTTTGTGTTATAGGTGGACTGTAACGGTCGGAGGATTCGGACAAGAATCGGATGAGTTCTTTTTCTTGTCTCATCTCTTTCATTTTCTGCAGTTGCCTAAACCTCTCTTGGAGTAAAGCAATGGATGACATTGTACCATTGGTAGTAGTAGTAGTAGGATTTTGATGGTTGTATGTTTCTCCTAGCATTTTAGTTTATTGGGGTTGTGAAGTGGGATATGAGTTAACTGATTGGTGTTTGGTAGGTATTTAATTCTGTTTATATATAGAGAGTGTACATGTGAAATTAAATGTGATAATAGTTGGTTTGGAAAGGGCAAGATAAAGGGGGTTATTTCATTTTCGTTGAATCTTGGTTTTTGGGGAAGAGGAAAGGGAGAATAATGAAGATATAGAGATAAGAACAAGAGGAAAAGGATGAGAGCCCAATCTAAGGCAAAGGGAGTTGCTTTAAGTGTTTGTGGGAGAGAGGCAAAAGTGGGAGGTAAAGTAGAAAATGGTGTGGGAGAAAACTCCAAAATAGGGAAGTTAAAACTTCATACCACATGGATCAGTGTGTTTGGAGGAATAGTAGCTTTGCTTGATGCTCTATGTTGTGTTAGTTAGATCACTTTTATCTTTTCAAATAGTACAAGAAAAACAAGTATGGATAGCAATTTTAATTTGCGGAGAAAATGATACTCCTATGTAATATGTAGTATACTTTCTTCTATGAATCATATGTGGGACACTACTAAGATTACATGGTCTAAATTCTTGAGAATATATATATATATATATATATATATATATATATATATATATATATATATATATATATATATATATATATATATATATATATATAGATTGAACTCCGAACATTTTCGTTAACATTTGGTAACTCGAATGTACTTTAACCAAAGGGTATCATGGAAGGCACTGGAGCATTTCTTGTGCTTAGCTGATGTTTGGATACGAATAAAATCTATTTAACTTCTTTAAAAAATGAATTATAAAGGAATAATATTATTTATAATTTTATTCCTTGTATAACTTAGGAATTTTAACTATTTTGTGACTCATTCTCTTTTGTATAAATAGATTGTATTGTGAATAATAGAAGGTACCACATTTCCCAATATCACAATTCTATATGAATGAATATATATATTATCAAGAAAGATCTGCGAGGAGCCATAGATCTACCAAAGGCTATTTAACCAAATTAAAATGAAAAATAGGACTAAAATCCGAACATTTTCATCATGTGGTGAGTCGAATGTACTTTCACCCTAAGGGAGTAATTAGGGTATCATGGAGGGAGACCTGCGACCAAAATCTACCAAAGGCTATTTAGCCACATTTTTAGTACCAAGGAACTGAATGAGCTAACATGAGTCACAATGTTGGTAATGGCGTCTGAGTTTTGAGAAGGATCGACACCTATAAATACAAGAGCACCACAACAAACGAGTTACATATTATATATAACTACCTACCCTTAGGCTCGAACATTCTCTACGAATTCACATAATTACATATTTTCAATATCTCCATTACCAGGATTAGATGGTTTGTAATCCTATAGTTTTACAAATCACCATCCAAAATCCACAAACACACAAAGAATGAATTTCACAAAGAACACAGATGCAAGTTTCTTTTCGAGCATTCCTTATACTCTTGTAAACGTTAAAGCGTTATAATAAATTTGTCGTTTCAAAAAAACTATTTGTGAATGCTGGTCTTGCCCCTTGTACACTCACTAGACAATCCGACAGGGCTATACATGTGGAGGCCGTGATGTTTTTGGGGTGTAGGCGAAGTTAGGGAGAAGATAAGACCACAATCGAAGAAACTACAATTCCAATATTATCTATTAGAATCCATCCCACGTAACAATATAATTCGAAAATGACACTGTTTGATACCCATTTCGAATCCAGAATTCGTACTCTTTTTCTTGACTAGTGATCAATGTCCAATTGTCCATAATTCTACCAATTGTTGACAATTTGGAGTGATTCCTCCATGACACAAAGATACCCACCTGAAATTGTACAAACTAATGCACGATGCTGGTCGGGTGCAGATCAGGTTAAATAAAAGAAGTAGCACTATTGTAAGTTGTAAGTATTAAAAATGCCATCGGTTTGTGGATCTACGTAGTACAAAGCTATTGGCTTTACAAGAATTGGAGTGGATTCGATCGCCACTTTAATTATTTAAGCCTTTGAAAACAAAGCTTTTGTTTTGTAATTTTGCTTTGATTGTTGTACATTCTGGCTTTGGAGGCTAGTGTGTGGAAGGATGTAGAAAAGTTAGAGGAAAAGGACAAGTATTAGAAGTGGGAATAATCTTAGGAGGTAGTGATTTTCTGATTGAACTATAATGGTACCATGTCGCGTGGATTTTTATTTATTTATTTACCTATCCATCTATTTATTTATTTATTTATATTATTTAAAATTAAAAACATTCTTCTCTTTCTATCATCTTGATAATTGCAAATTGAAACAAACATTCTTTTGCTCCCTTTAATTCTTTTATCGCATTTCATGGTTTTGTCCTAGTGTGTTTGGAGGTAAGTGGCATGCAGATCATAACACCAAAGTTGTTGCAGGTGTGATGGAAATCCTCGAGCAAAAAAAGGGCACCCGTCACCCACTCCCACCACCACACAAGATAAAGAGAAAAAAAAATCAAATTCACTCTCATTTCAGTCCAATGTCATCATTTTAATTAACATGTCTAGGTAATTGCCTATGCCCGCATCGCATATGATCATGTACGATAGATACTCTTTAACTATCGAATATAATAGTTGAATTGTATTAAATGCGTACCTTATATACACAGATTCATAGACCATATATCATGTTCTTAAAAGTCTTAGATATTGCCTATTTGTTGGAATTTGATACATACGTGACACGAGTCTCTTGAGACTCAGCATTATTGCGATCACTAGAGTTATAGTGTTTGGTTTGATTTGACAAAAACAACATTAATTGAATGGGCAATCCCTCTTCCCTTTGAGCATTTTAGTTTCACCAGATAGAATATAGTAATAACTAACATTTGTTAGTCGCAAATAATAAGCTACTGCTACAGTGCTACTCTTACTTGGCCAAGTGGTATGATAAATATAAATGTCCACCCAGTATTAGGAATGCAAAACATACATATTGCTTCCATTCTTCTAGAGCGTATCCGCCTATCCAGTAAGATTCGGCTCCGCATGTTTATTACCGAGACTTTATTACGGAGACAAACCAATTCACAGCTAGTATTTAAAGTAATGTAATAACCAATCAAATGACGCGTGGAAAGCCTATCGATTTTATCTTTTTTTTTTTTTTTTTTTGAGAAAGAATGACATTTTCATTCAACTGGAAAAAGATTACATTATGAAGTTTTGAAGACTTCAGGACAGAATAAGCGCAAAAGCTACAGGGAAGGTACAACTTGAAACTCATGTAACCTCTATGACTGAAATTTAAGGTGGTTGGCTCTGGATCTTTATTGGTGATTGTGTGATCTTTTTTGGTGCTATGTATGCTAGTAGTCTTGTGGTTGTTGTGTTGTTTTTGGCTTTGTGGTTTACTTTTTCAAGTATCTTGTACCGACGGGTGCCTT
The DNA here is from genome assembly GCA_026545765.1 of Plantago major. Lineage (NCBI taxonomy): Eukaryota > Viridiplantae > Streptophyta > Magnoliopsida > Lamiales > Plantaginaceae > Plantago > Plantago major. Next base: position 11,171 of record JAIFAC010000207.1, on the reverse strand, counting down.
TCCCCGTCTTTCTCTTTCATTATTAATAAAAACTGAGCTTCGGCTCTCAAAAAAAAAAAAAAAAAAAAATTCTATGAAATCAAAAGGCAGAGTGACATAGCCGTTCGAATTCATTCCTATTTCTCGACTTAACTTATCGGCAAGTCCATTGGCTTCTCTTCGAATATGACATACCTGTTGTTGATACGAAAATATGTCCAATCCGTCATAGGCATCTTTGGAACAAATCCTAAGGCGCCAAGTTGTCTAAAGGATCCGACGCAATGATCCGACCACAGGCCCTCCGGTCCGACCACTCAGAACCGAAGCCCTCCACGGAAGAGAGGGACAAAGGACTTAAGCGATCTTGGGTCCGACCACAGCCTTCAGTCCGACCTATCTAGGTCCGATCGGATGATCATTCGGACCCATGACAATCTCCTGACAACCAAGTAACTGGCACTAGAGTAGGAGGTCCGAGCCATAAGGTCCGAATCGGAAGAGTTGGGCAAACTGGGAATTCCCCATAAGCATTGTCCCGGACGGCGTCGGACCAAACTCTTCGGACCTTGACCCTGACGGTATGTCACACCCTCTAAAACTCTCTTGATAATGACTAAACTACCTCTAAAAGCCCAAAATGGTATGGGCTAAGTGTCATTATTAGGCCATGGCCTAAAAGCCTGTGGCTCGATCGAGGCCTTACACTGCACGATCCGGAGGAGTCCTCATCTTTGAGAAATTCCTATAAATATGGCACACTTCCCCATGTTAAGGAAAATCATCGACAAAAACTAATCTGAACATTATCTGAGGATCTTGATCTCTCTTGAGTAAAGTCTCCAACCTGTTTGACACTTAGCAAACCGGGTCCTAACCCCCCCCCCCACGCCAGTCCCGTGTGCAGGTTCTTACCAAGCTTAAGGGTCGCAGGCTCTCACACACTGGCTCTTACACAATACGAAGCTTCTTACCTTTGCCATTACCCGTGAGGTCGAATAATCTCTAAGTAGTTGGGGGATCTTACCCTCAACATTTTGGCGCCGTCTGTGGGAAACTTTACAAAAAGTTCCGTTCTCTTCAGTAATGGCAAGAACAAGAAGGTCCGCAAGAACCAACGCTACTGCAATTGGCACGCCTGCTCCAAGGCAAAGAGGTAGACCTCCCACTAGGAGAGGAAGGGTGGCAGGAACTCCTCCAAGAGATACGATGGATTGTCCAAGCGATGGCCATACCGCCAGTCTCTCTTCAGATGAGGAAAGAGTCGCTGATCCGCCAATAAGGACCCATGTGCTTGGGGTCGAAGGGCAAGTTCCTCCGTCAGGAACACATGGTCCTCCTCCAGGAAGAAACTTTACCCTTTCAAACGGGCAGATCATTCGTCCCAGCGAGTTCGGGATGAATGAGAATCAGTTTGGCCTCTTACTCACCACTATTCAAGGATGCTTTGGATCAAACAACCTCCAGCCTCCTCAACCCACTCCTCCTTTGGCAATTCAGACAATTTGAACTCTTGACGGTCGAGGAATGAGCATCGTCTATCCAACAAAGGCTGGGGAACAAGCTCGTAGGAAGATCTAAGGAATCTTCTCAAGAAGGGGCCGCTTCTCACGAACAACGAGGAGAAGTCGGATGCCACGAGTGGATGAAGTTGGAACTAGTCGGCGTGGAGCACAACAACATGCACCAAGAGATCATATGGCGGAGAGCATCTCAATAGTTCCTCTTAATGACCTTCCTCCAGATGTGGCCATCAACCCCAGGACTGGTGAGAAGCTAACAACTGAGCAGATTTACCTCCAACAAAAGGCCTTAGAAACGCAAATCGCCACTCTGAGCAAGATGGTGGAGGCACATGAGAAGGTGACTCTTAGAGCTCCCAATCCTCTGTGACGAGATCGGAAGGAAAGGAAACGCTCGACTCCACTATTCCAAACCTTGAACACTATTATGGAGATACTTGTCCTGTGGGGCACCTTACTAGATACGAAAGTAAGATGGAGACCAACGGCCTGAATGACAACATGAAAGCTCTCAACTTCTCCACTACACTCTTTGGGGAAGCAATGGATTGGTGGACCTCACTGCCTAATGGTTCCATCAAGTCCTATGCGGATATCGCTTCCCTCTTCCTGAAAAGATTTGAGAAAGCAAAGAAAAGAAAGAGGTCAGTTGAGCACTGGCAGAATAATCGAGAAGAGCATGAGGACCTTAGAACCTTTCTTGACTGCTTTCAATGTCAAATGCACGCTGTAGAACCTCATAGCATCAAAGAACGGGTCCGACACCTATATGCCAACACTTACAATGATGATCTCAGAAAAAAATCTTTCCAACGAAGAAATCACAACTGAAAAGTACTTGGAAAATATTTGTGAAGGAGTCTTGTATGGAGAAGAGTATCGAAAATGTCCTTGAAGAGGAGCCAAAAAGGAAAAGAGCAAGTACGACAGAACCTCCTCCTCGTCAGGGAAAGTTTGAACAAAAAGGAACTTAGAGATAAGAGGAATTACGAGAGAGAACTCCACCAAGGAGATACCGAGTATACTCGCCAATGACTAAGATCCGACATCTCGCTTCTATCGTTGAGAAAATTTGGATATCTGATGGCCAAAACCTACGAGGAGCAACAAGAAGAACAAAGCTTCCAAGGACTCTTGAGGTTCCATAAGCAAAAGGTCACTCAACGGAGGATGTGTCGATTGAAGATGAAATAGAAGAGATGATAAGGAGCGGAAAGTGAAGAACTTATATATGAGGAAGAACCTTCCACACCAAAAGAATGAACAAAGAAGGGAGGGCGTGGTTTGGAACCTCCGACAGATCCTTACCGCCACCTCCAGCAGAGATCCCACCTCAGCATGCCCAAAGATACCGAGGGTACCACGATTATATGGAGATGGAAAACCTCCCCTATAGCGGAGTTATCAATGCCATTGCGGGAGGACCAACTGGACCGTCCAGGACTTAATCAATTCAAGGCAATTGCGTCTCCCCTACACAACAGGGTGAAGTTTCCAACCCCAAACGGCGTGGGTGAAGAAGTGGGAAATGTAAGAGAAGCTTGGGAATGTTATATCATGTCTACCAGGCGGCTTGATGCCGTTCTTCGGTCACCAAAGGGCTCGAGTCCCCCCGTGGCTCTTACCGTCAAAGGAAGAAATTAGTGCTTGGTCACTTAAAGAAAAATTCCCGAGGACAGCCAGGATGGAACCTCATGAAGCCTTGAAAGAGGTCCAGTTGATTGAAGGGAATTCAGAGAAGGTAACCCGATTTGGAACAGAGATGAGCACGGAGTATAAATGAGGCTCATCACATGCCTCCGAGACAACCATGATGTCTTTGCTGGAGCGAGATGACCTTAAGGGATAGACCTAAGGATTATTCACCGTCGAACATGGATCCAACGGTAAAACATATCCAACAAAAGAGGAAGGATTTCGGGCTTGTTGAAGATGCTATCATAGCAGGAGAGGTGGATAAATTGATGAAAGCAGGACATATCGAAGAAGTCGATACTCGGGAGTGCGTAACGTGGTCCTCGAAAAGGCCGGAAAGTGGAGAATGTAATGACTTCACTAGACTCAACAAGTTACATCGAAGGATCCGTATCCATTACCTCGCATAGACCAGCTGGTCGATTCCACTGCAGGATGTGCGCTCCTAAGCTTCATGGACGCATATCAAGGCTTCTACCAAATCAGGATGGCCCAGGAAGACATCCAGAAGACTGCCTTCTTCGCGGCAGGAGGAGTCTACTGCTTCAAAGTCATGCCGTTTGGCCTCAAGAACGCAGGCGCTACATACGAACGACTGGTAAATAAGATGTTCAAGGAAGAGTTGGGTAAAACCATGGAAGTCTATGTGGATGACATGCTTGTAAAAGCAAGATGAAGAGGAGCATATCGAGCATCTCAACAATTGCTTTTCCATCCTTAGGAAATATGGAATGAAGTTGGACCGAAAAGTGTACTCGGAGTAAAGGGAGGAAAGTTTCTTAGCTACATGGTCACAGAGAGGTATCAGCGAACCCGGAGAAAATAAAGGCAATCTGGACCTACCACCAAAAACAATCAATGAGGTTCGAAGCTTTTGGGAAGGGTGATGGCATTAAGTTTTATCTCCAAGTCTGCGCCGAGAAAAACTTACCCTTCTTCAAGATTCTAAGGAAAGGAGACAAGTTTGAGTGGACAAAGGAGTGCGAAGAGGCTTTGGATAACTTGAAAAGTATCTCCTCTCACCACCCTCTTGTCTAAACCAAAGAGAGGTGAACCTCTTTACCTTTATCCGCCACTCCGATGAAGCGATGAGTTACGTAGATTGTGCGAATACAAGGCAAACGACCATTTACCAATCTACTACTTGAGCAAGGCCCTTGGGCTCGAGGCCAGATATGTCAAGATCGAGAAGCTCGCCTTTGGTTTCCACCGCAGCGACTAAAGCCTTACTAAAAATCTCATCGGATTGTGGTCCTCACCAATGAACCACTCAAACATGTCCTAGGTAAGCCAGACCAGTCAGGACGCTTGTCCAAGTGGACGATTGAGTTAAGCGAATATGATATCGGGTATCAAGCTCCATCTGCCAAGAAGGCACAAGTTCTTGCCGACTTCGGTTGATTATCCGAGGAAGCGAAGGAGGAACCAAAAGTCCACAGGAAAATGTGAGCCATGTCATGATCACCCAAGTAAAAGATTCCATCGAGAAAGAAGAAGCAAAAGAGAACAGGCCTAAAGAGATACATGCGAATAGTTTCCAGCTTTGGACTGAGTATCAGCAACCCATGGATGATTCATTAAGGGTGAGGCACATGTTTCTCTTAGATGAGGCACCCAACACTTCGACACCTGCATCTTCCGACAAGAAGCAGAAGGACGAAAAGGTGCCTACTTTATATGAAAGCAAATTGGGAAACAAGGACTGTTGGACGTTACAAGTGGATGGATCCTCTACTGGACGATTGGGAGGAATAGGAATCTTTCTTGAAAGCCTTGAAGGAGCCAAGCTAGAATACGCCATCATCCTCAACTTTAAAGTAACAAACAATGAGGCTGAGTATGAGGCACTCCTCACCGGACTAAGGATGGCGAGAGCTCTTCAGGTGAAAAGAATCAAGGCTTACACAGATTCACAACTCGTGCAATCCCAGTTCTCCGGGTCTTTTACTGCTAAAGGACCTAACATGATCAAGTACTTGGAACTTCTCAAAAAAGAGGTTGAGCACTTTGAGGAATTCACTCTTGACCAGTTCCACAGGGAATGGAACGAAAAAGCCAATGCCCTCTCCAAGTATGCCTCGGCCTTAGGAGCTCTGGACACGAGAAGTGTCATCTTGATGACCCGCACGGACTCCTCCTTGGCAAACTCCAATGGACAAGTCTTCCTCTTGAGCACTGAAAGAAGCTAGATGACTGACATATTCCACTATCTCAAGGATGGCACTCTACCTTGAGATCCTAGAGAAGCAAGGAAGATCCTATGCCGAGCCAGACATACTTCATCATGGAAGAAGATCTTTACAAAAATCCTTCACCGCACCACATGAGATGCTGGATCCCAAGGAAGCGAAAATCGTGATGGAGGAAATCCGTCCGGAAGTTGTGGAAGTCACTCCGGGAAGAACCTCGCGCAGAAGATCATAAGACAAGGATACTATTGGCCTACCATTGACGCCGATGCGCCAACTTCTCTCGTGCTACGAAGATCGCCAATATTATGCCAATATACCACATCGCCGACCAACCCATGATTCCGTCAATTATAGCATGTCCGTTTGATCAATGGGGCATAGACATAGTTGGTCCCTTCCACGCGGAACCCATCAAGAAGTTCTTGATCGCGCAAAGGAGTATTTCACTAAATGGGTTGAGTGAGGCGCTTTACCATCAATGAAAGGTGGTACGGACATTCATCCGGAAGAACATCATCCGCCGGACTTCCAAGAGTCCTAGTGTCGGATAATGGGGCTCGATTCTTTGGGCAAGATCAAGGAGTGGCTTCAATATTTCAAAATAGAACAACGCTTCACTTGCTGGCCACCCCAAGCTAATGGTCAAGTAGAAGCCACCAACAAGACCATCGTCAAAATTTTGGAGAAAAGGTTGAGGACCTCCCAAGACAACAAGATGATCTCGACGATTCTTTGGGTACATAGGACTACGACTCGGACCTCTACACAAGAGACACCTTTCTCCCTTGTCTATGGATCTGAGGGTCATTCCTTGAAGTAGCAAGGAAACCCAGGAGGATCGGTGACAACCCTGACAATGAAGTCGTAAGGATCTACGACCTTGAGCTCCTTGAAGACAAACGAAGTAAGGCACTAGCTAACATCCTTTGATACCAAGCCATGACTGCTCGAGCCTACAACAAGCGTGTCTTCCCCAAAGATATACAAGTCGGAGACTTAGTCCTCAGAAGAGCCGATATTCTAAGCAATGTTGGGAAACTCAAGCCCAAATGGGAGGGACCTTACAAAGTTACTGGAGCCAGAGTCAATGGAAGCTTTGAGCTAGAGGACAACCAAGGGCGAGCCTTGAAGAGAACCTGGAATGCTAAGAATTTGCAAAAATTTTATGCTTAGGTTAACACTTTGAGATTACACTACGACAGTTATCAAAGTTTTTTGTCATTTTCCTTATCCGGCCTCGAAGCCCACCAGTTGTACTTGAATTTCCATCAAATCAATACAACTTTTTGCAAGGAAGTAAATGCTACATTCACACAAACGGATTGCCTCGGATGTCGAGAAGGTCCGAGCCAACCGATGCAAAGAAATATTCGAGAAGCCAATTGCTCAAACAAAATTAACTTATACCGCTTAGTTCGGATAAAGCATTATAACGAGTCGAAGAAAGAGAGCAAGAAGACCTTGTATTATTCAAAGGAGCATTACATAAGGTTGCACACTCCGAATACATACATCCGAGTCAAAAAATAAGGGAACTCTACAACGTTCTTTACATCACATAAGCAATTGTTGATAATGTAACATCAAGTGAAGATATGATTCTGCCCAATGACATAAGATGGTTCGACCGCATTGGTTGAAGAACTCCCATAGAAACTTCCGAATCACACGAGCGAGCTTTGAGATAAAGATTCGAGAGCCAGTTACTTGAGGCTAGCGCAATTAATGGGCCTTCCGCAACTTCCACCACAACCACTTTCTTGAGAACGGATACCCAACACGAGAAAATGGTAAATGGAGGAAGGAGCTGATAGTCCATGAAAGTTTGGGCATCCGAAGCAAGTGTCTAGTAGCTCATGAAACCAGCGAGTTAATCGCTTCGGCTCAAGTCGTTGGTACGGACTACACCGGAGAAAGATTAGCACGAGGATCCGAAGGAGTGTGAATCAGTGACTTGACTTCATCGTCCCAAAGATGGTCCGACTCAGGAACTTCAAGCCGAAAACCCTTAGGCAAGATCACGATAGGAAGGGTGGTATAAACCCACTCGCTGGACATCCGTATCACGGTGATCCGAACCACCTATTACTATAAAGGGATGGAATGATTTGACAAAAGCCGCATAATCAGGGTATATATAGAAGTGAAGAACCAATCATCACTGTCACGTGGCTCGTAATCACGATTTATGGGCTTGGGCGACTGGGCTTCAACACTTGGGCGCTATTGGCCAACGAGTCCTTCACATTTCCTACCTTCTTGGTGAATTATTTTAAAGCTGTTGCTCGATCCGTCGATACGAGGTCGCCATGATTAACATTTAGAGCCACGATTCAATCATTCTGCTTACTTAAGGCAATTAACATTTGAGCTACGATTCAGAACACCGTGTCCGACCGAACCAAAGTCAACCAATGGAAAATTTACTTAAGGTAATTGACATTTGGTAAAATCGCCTCGTGGACTCGGACCCATTATCCGAACAAACTGAGCCAACGAAAACTGAGATACTAATCAGTTTTACAAATTCAACGCACAAGGAGAAGCGTGCATTCAGAAGGGCAATAACACAAGCCAATAATAAAAGTTGCTCCGAGCCATCAACGAGCCCGGACCAATGACATAGATACCGAGTCAAGTGTAACTTAGATAAAGCGATTTATACAAAACAACGATTAGGAAGGAAACAACATTGTCTCAAGGCGAAGCTCACAATTACGTAAATTGGGCATACCCGTCTTCACTCTCCGCCGCCGGATGAACACTGAGTTAGGAGGGATTCTTCGACATCCTCCTTCGGAGGTGCTTGCTCCGTTCTCGCTTCTTGGGCCAACCTCCTATCTCTCCCGAAGTCGACACTCTTTCAGAAGGCAGGATATTGCATCAAGTCCAAGTTTCGATCAAACCTTGACAGACCGGCCAAAACAAGGTCAACCAGTTGTTCTCCAAGTGGTCCTCCAAAGGAACGAAGACACTAGACATCAGAAACCGGTACGAATCGCTGGAGATACGGACCACCGTGGCGAACTTCTTGTCTTCGTCTCATCACGCACACAACCCACAAACTCGCATTGGAGCAAGTCTTCATCCGAGACACCCTCGAGCAAAGTCCGAGCCATCGCCTCTTTGAAAGCGTAAACGCCTTTCACTTCCAAGTCACGCCCACTGAATCCAACCTTCCTCCGAACTGACCTTGCGCCAAAGACGAACCCATCCTGCCGAGCCTCGTCATACTTGGATTCGAGCAAGAATTTGCAGGAGTCCGAACCCAAGAAATCCTGGACGGCCCTTGTCCAGACCCTTAGCAGCTCATTCAGCATCATATCTTTGAAGCTCCGGGAGACACCAACGAACTCATCCAAGCTATCTTGGTGAACTTTCAAGTCCTTCTCGGCTAGGATGGCACTTTTCATTTGGCCGTCTCACTCCGCCTCCCTCTGGCAAAGAATGGTCTTCTTCAACCGGACTTAATCGTTCAACCGAGACGTCTCCACCGCCCGGCGAATGTTGGCCAAATCACTCTCTAGTGTAGCCCTCCGACCCGCCACCACGGAGCACGCTTGAACGGCGGAAGCAAGCTAACAACAATCGACATTAAAAAGTTAGAGACACAATTCCGAGCCAAAGAAAGTTGAAACAACAATCAGAAATTTAAACGAACAAACCTTTGCTGGCGTGTCAACTCATAATCTGTCCGATTCGAGGTAGACCAATAGCCACCTCAAAGATTCAACTCAGCTCCGACTCACCACTCATCTTTCCCTCGCCGTTCTTGGCCGAGGGATTGACCTCTGATTTAACGCTAGCCGACATAAGGCCGAGGCATCGGGCAGGATCCCGAGACACAGATCCACGAGGTTTCTTGGCCCCCCTTCGAACCAACTACCTTACCCTTGTCCGGGGTAGGTATTGTCTGGGTTTCCTCACCGCTGCTCCCCTCCGAGTCTCCCTCCGGCTGAAAGCAGCTAGAAAGATTCCGAGGCTCCTCCATTGCGGCAAGGTGGAAGTCTTGATGATGGGTCCAGTACCTCCTCCATCTCCTTTCTTTCGAGCAGCATTTCGCCCGGCTTCAACTCTCGCAGTGGACATGGTGTACTCGAACCAAAACTGCACATTCGAATGACAATAAGATGCCAGATAACAAAAATTTACAATTTATAACTACAAACACAGCAAGTAACCACCGACTCGGATGATCAACCGCGTGCCCGAAGGAGGAAACACTTACTTAAGTCCTTCTTTCTATCTTCCGGTGGAGAGCTTGCATCCATAAAGGACGTTCGAGTTTGAGGTTTCAATCCGCAACCGCGAAAAAATTTCTTCTCAAATTGCCACTTTTGCCTTTCCGCTTCAGATTGACCTTGTTTCAAAGCGGGCCGGACGAAGAAGTATCTCTTCCACCAATTTATTCCCAACGAAGAGAGTGGATCGACAAAACGACACGCTTGGCGTACATACAAACGAAAAAACAAAGTATTTATTATTTACACTAACGTTGAATAACTTCCGGAAGTTATCAAACGTGACCGGGATGTCCTTATATTTACACATCACCTCACATATCAAGCTTCAGCGAAGGGGATGACTTGGTGCGGACTTAACCCCATGCTGCTCAGAATCTCCAAAAACTCGGACGATACGGGCAGCCGCCACCCGCAATGAAGATTTAACTCATGAACGCACATATACCCCGGAGGTGGATTGTAGAAAGCGTGCGACTAATCCGGAATGAGAATCTCCACACTCCTAATCTCATATTCCTCCAAGTTCCTCCACCTCCTCCCATCACAATTGAAGGACATGTGGGCAATGTACCTTCCTCATTCATTTCTCCTCCGATCGTGGTGAGTAACTCCGGCCCCTCAGTCTGAGGAAACTTCACCCAACACGCCTTCACCCCTTCTGAGTCCTCGCAATTCCTCTTCTGGCCATCCTGGGTGGCTCAGACTCACTTTGACCAAAGCAGATTCCCTCCAAAAACATGGGCATACAGATTTCTTCATCTTCTTCCTCCTCGAACCAACATTCTCACCAACCTCTTCCCTCCACTCTATCATCCCTGACAACGTAACCCAACTCTACCACCGTCCTAAGGGGAATTTACCATTTGACCCTGATCCTCAACACCTTCTTTCGAACATACCTAACTCGGGAGGCGCCTTTAGAGGTATCATGCACCTCCTCGGCGTTAGCTCTTATGGATCCGAAACGAACGGAATTCGTTAGTGGTTACTTCCTAAATTATAACCCCAGGGTTGCGTAACGAGGGATCGTAATTCTACCGGAAGTTCGGGTTTCTTCCCAAAGACGGCCCGCTAAATAGCTCCTATAGTCCGCGAGCTTGTCTCTGAGCCGCACTCAACACCCTCACAAGACAATAGAGACTTCAGGTAATCCCGATGCTTCGGAGACCCTAACATGGAATAACCAACCGAAGCAAAGGAGCCACCTGGCTCTTCCCCACGGACGGGAGATTGTTCCACTTCATCGACTCATTATCACCAACAATGTCAATCTCCCGTAGCTGCTCTGATAAAGATTTATGTACGAGACATATCCTCAAATTTCTGGACGGTTCTCGACTATCATCACCTGCACATCCTAGTGGAAAGGAGAAAGCAATCAGAAGCTTTAAGATGGCAACCGAGAGGCCATTTATGTATATTAAAAAGGAGGGAGAAATTTCTAAATTCGGGATAAGAAAGCTAATCTCATTCTGGACGAAGTTAGTCCTAGAGTCGCGAAGATGTTAACTCTCGCGTTAGTCAACATAGCCAAGACA
>JAIFAC010000206.1:112500-146298 GCA_026545765.1 Plantago major | reverse complement strand
TTATTCTAAAAGCTCATAGTAATCGTAACCTTCAATATATATAATTAATCGCATAAACCCTAACTTAGCATGCTTAAATTCGTCACCACCCCATAATCGTGGTGTTTAGCTACCATATTATGCGAAGACATAATCACCAAAGCAATTAAAACAATCAACACAATATAATCTTAATACTGAAACGAATCGAACGATCGATACATTTTACCCTTCGTCAGTAATAAACCCTAGGTAGAATGAAGAACCCGAATCGGCCCGATGCAAAGAGTATGTAGATTTCGCGCTTCCCAATCAATGATAATTCAGCTGGATTACAAGGTAAAAATCGGTTCAATTACCTCAAAACGGGTAATCGCTTTGCAAATCTAGGTCTAAATCAAGAGCATAAAGTTCAATACTGACAACAGAATGAATTCTCAAAAGTAATAATGTTGTTTCTAACTAATAGAAAGAAAGAAAAACTAAGTCTAAACGAATTAGAAAGAATTCCGGGAAAAATTCAAGCATGTAAAATGTAAGAAGTTGCCAGGTCTGGCCACGATATGAGAGGGAATAAGGCCCGCTAACTCATACCAGCGCCACCATATGAGTTATCAAGGCCCGCCAACTTCTAAAGTTGGCGGCCCCGCCATGTGATAAGAGTCATGACGCCAAGATAAGATCCAATGGTGATCCTCAGGCCCAACTTTTAAGGCCCGCTTAATCTTTTTCTGATTGAAGTGGCGACACCAATTTATAATCATGTCATTGACTCTTCTAAGAAATGATGATTTTGCCCTTCTTGTCCTTCTTGCTCGATTTTGCTTCTTTTAACTTCTATTCTTGGTATTTTGGCCTCTGGCCCACTTCTAGCAACCATAATGGCATTGAACTCCATATCTTCCAGATGTAAAATACACCCTTTTTACCTTCAATTAGCACAGCTTTAACCAAATACCGCAAAACTCACAAAGAACAAAACAAGTAAAAAGTTTCTAGGAAAACTACTAAAACTATACTTAAGGATAACAAAAGGATTCAGAAAAGACCAGATGAGACGATGTAAACCGACTCATCGTAGGGAGTAATTTATGTAAAAATTACGAGTGTTTTTGTGAATACATGTGTACTTTTAACGGTGATATCGAGGTGAGTTATGAACTCGTGTAATGTATCTTTCACCACCGATGCTATAAAACATTTCTTCACCGCTGTTAACAATTGATGTGCACGCAGATTTCTGCTGTCAGAGAACCTGTAATCCCTAAATACAATCAAGATTAAATTTATAAGCTCAAGTCCTCAAATCCACAATTTATAGCTGAAAGTCGATTCTGGATGTCGCTCTCCACGACATTTAGCATAGGAACAAGCAAATAATGTTTGTGGAATCAGATGCGTAAATGTAAATGATCGATCTTAGATGCATTAATCGATCGCAATAAACACTCAAATTGATGAGATGTAAACAATGGTGGAAAGGCATAAATTCCTCGCTATGCTACTCTCAACTTCCTAGCTAAAATCCCACGCTGATTACTTCTAACGACATGGGCATAATACTACTATGCTAAGGCATACCAGATTTACCCTACTACCGGCTCAATGAAAACATCGTCACTCAAAGTAAAAATCACACCACAAAGGATGTATAAGAGTCAGATAACCACGATTTACGCCTAATAACTATTCTATTAATATATCACTAGATATAAAGAAGTAGAAAGCAGAGTTACCAAGGTTCGCCTTTACAAAAGAAAGAAGCTACTCATAGTAATCTAGACAAAATCGAAAACTAGAGAAGAAAGGAAGAAGCTTAGTCTCCATGTCTTCATTGTCGCTTCTAGGGTTTCCTTCGGTGTCTGGACGCACGCTTTTAGGGTTTCACTTCAGGATCGTTCTCTCGTGAGAGCTACTTTGTGAGCGTGTAGAATTATGAGACCTCGAGGTCTTATTTATAGTGTGGAAATCGAGCCCGCCACCATTCATCAATAAGGAAGGTTTAGGAAGGTGGCCTCACTCGACAGTCACGAAATAGCCTGTAAGAAATTAGAAGTGTCACTAGGTCGTCAGGACCGCAGACCCTTCGCGGTCACCGTGGATCGCCATGCCATTTCGCAGCCTTCAACTGCTTTTCTTCGCTCTTCAATTTCGCTTCAGAATTTCGCTTCAAAAGTGGTCTTCTACAATGTTGTCAGATCTTCAATTATCTTCGCATTGGTTGTCGCATGACATTTTTTACTCTTCAACTCAAGCAAGGCCAATCCGGCAGATTCGCTTAACTTTCGATTTCGCACATTTATGCCGCTTTTGTTCTCAAATCGCAATTCCTCAAAACGCTAACATGGCCTACATAAACATGCAGTTGGTAATCACCATAAAATGATACAAATATTGCATCTAAGGCCAAAACGAGGGTCTAAAAGCATGCTATATCGCACATTTCATTGTCACATCAACAATCTAGCTCCCACATGTGGTTTATGAGATTTAGGGATGTATTTTCAATCAAGTTGAACCTGCACTAGGCATAAACAAGGTAACAACGAAATCTATTAAGCTCAAAAATTTCATAGAGCTTAATGACTCGTGGGAAATTATGAGAAGTCGTGTGTAGTAAAGAATAGGGGATTATACAATTACTTTAAGAACTCGTACTTTTTATTTTAGGTTGTTTTAACATATTATTTAAATTTATATCAACTAATACATATAATTTTTACAAACTAATTTTCGCATTATTAAAGTCGAGCCCATACTAATAGTTACTACTAAAAAAATATATACAAATCCTTATAACAGCTTCAAGTCAACGTTATTTGATCAAGATAAATCTCAGCCTCTTTCTTTCACCTCTTACCGCTGCTTGATACATGTAGACCAATCGATATCTATCTCCTCAACCCACTCCATCTTTTGTCCAAATTATCAAATCTCTGTTAATGTCTTCATGTCTCCAAGATTCAAGTTTTCAGGTGACATCATAGTAAAGCCAATCATCCAAGACTTATTTTGCTAAATAATTTTTGAGATATCATCATGTCACAATGACATCATCCACTATCAAATTTTCTCCCCTAATGTCGATTTATTTGTGATTTTGATAATTGACTTTGGGCTCTTGCATCGTAGTGGTGAAACTTGGAGATTTCGAGGTGTAAGTTAGTGGATCTTTGATGGTTTAAACTAGTTAAGCTTCGATTCAAGCTTCCACTGAGGTAAAGGGATTTTTGTCACTTTTGCTTTTATTTCTCAGATATCTTATATGTATATAGTTTTAATATTGCTAACTTGTGGCTATTACATCAAAGTTATGGATTTTGTGTAATATGTCTTTTGAAAAAGGATAGAGTATGTCAATCTCAAAATTAAGTTTCATGATGCATCCGATGTGAAAATTTATGTTTCACATCGAGAATAAAAATATATTATGAGTTCACTGCTTTACATATGAATTATGGGCTCAGATTGTATTTGCCACGCTTACGTTTGGTTTTTGAAGTACTTCTTCTGCCTGTGTTCCTTTAGCGGCTAACTTTCTGCTGTGTACTCTAATATATGTTGACCTTCGTACCGGACCTACACTAGTGGACATGGTGTGACTCATAGTACTAAATGTTCTGATACTACTCTTACGTTATAAGTACTCCATGAAACTAGTGTTTTCAAGTTATGTGTATTGATATCAGGTGTATAATTTTATATGTTTTACTACCCCGCCGACTCGATAAGTGCCATGAGATTCAACGTTACGCAATTTTTTTTCGCCAAAGTTCGAAAGGTAAGATTTTACTAAAAGATAAAAAAGTCAATGTTTTTGTGGTTTTTCGCAGTTTTTGGGTTTTAGCGGTCTGACCGACCGAGTTTCTTAAAAACCGCCGAGACACATTTTATGCTATGCTTAATAGATTATGTTATGGTTTAAGTTATTTGCATTGAAAGTTTCAAATAATTTTAACGTATTTTGTTAATATTTTAAGATATGATGTGATGGTTTTAATGTGTTCAGATTGTATGTTTCAATTATAGTTTTAACCCGCCTTATTAATGTTTTAAGAAATGGTGATGGTTTTAAGGAGCCATGATAGTTTTCAAGACGGCTTGTTATAGTTTTAAGTGACAATCTAATATCATTAAACCACCATTAAACAAGTCTAAAGTTTCAAATATGTCATTAAAACATCAATAAACAAGCTTAAAATAGTCATCCATATGTTTTAAAACATCTATTCTCATAGGAAAACAATTACAATAAACGCTCATTCTGTTTTTCATGCAAATGCAAACCGAGTTGTTAAAATAGGTCTTTTTATTAAACTTGTCGTGAACGGCTTTCTCCCTTTGTTGCTTCACTACAAGAATCCATCCGTAACGGGACGGAAAGGGGCGACGGATTTTATCCGTCGCCCCTGTAGCGACGGATCGCTACTTGGGGCGACGGATTCTATCCGTCGCCTGTCATGCGACGGATAAAGGTTATCTGTTTTCAGAGCGACGGATAAAATTATCCGCCGCCTGAAAGCCACCAAAATTAAAAAAAAAAAAAATTTTAGCGACGGATAGATTTATCTGCCGCTATGTAGCGACGGATAGATATATCCGCTACAAGGCCGGAAAATTGTGGGATTAGCGACGGATAGATCTAGATCTATCCGTCGCTAAAACCTAAAAAATATAATATATCTCCTCCACCACCTCCTTTTCTCCACTACTTCTCTCCTCCTCCCCCCACCACCACCTTTCTCCTCCCACCACCCCCATCCTCCACCCCCCCCATCTCCTCCACCACCGTTCTCCTCCCACCACCACCATCCACCACCCCCACCAATCTCCTCCCACCACCACCATCCTCCACCACCACCATCTCCTCCACCACCTCCTTTCCTCCACCACCATCTCACCACCACCACCACCACCTCTCTCCTCCCACCACCACCACCCAGCCACCACCACCAACCACCACCACCACCCACACCACCACCACCACCATTCCACCACCAACCACCACCACCACCAACTCCACCACCACCACCACACAACACCCACCACCACCACCCCACCACCCAGCCACCACCACCATCTCCTCCACCACCACCACCTCGCCACCACCACCATCTCCACCACCACCACCACCTTCCACCACCACCACCACCGCACCACACCCACCGCACCACCATCGCCACCACCGCACCACCATCGAATTAATCCAGATATTAATATAAAATTCAGATATCGATTTTATTTTTTTTAAAATGGGGCGACGGATAGATCTATCCGTCGCCCATAATCATTTTTTTTTTTTAAAAAAGGTCAACTGTCATAATTGACGACGGATTTTATCCGTCGCCATTAGCTTTCAGGGGCGACGATTTTCTATCTGTCACCGATCCGCCGCCAGCTGGGCGACGGATAATACCGCATCGACGGATCTATCCGTCGCCACCTTTATTTTTGTAGTGCTTGTGCTTGTTGCTTCAATATTGTAGTGACACCTTTGAGAGACCTATAATCAAACACGATGTCTTCATTAGAGCACCGCTAAAACATTCATTAACCGTTAAAATCATAACAACTCTTATCAAAACTATCACATCGGTGCTTAAAACAAAGAAGGAACGCAACACATGCTAAAAAAGAATATCGATGCTTAAAACCATAACAAGGCATCTTAAAACTACAACAAAGCATGAACATGCAACACAAGCTACAAACAAGAATATTGATACATAAAACCATAAATCAATAATATTGGAATGATCAATGTTTCAAGTAGCTTAAAACTTTATGTAACATCGAAAAAGTCAAATCATAAATTTTTCTCAAAAGCTAAAACACTAACGTTGATGCTTAAAACTATAACAATAGATCTTAAAACTATAACATATGTATAAAACAATAACATGCACCGCCAACATAAGATAAATATAGTAACATTAATGCTTAAAACCATAATAGTGCATTTTAAAACTATAACAAAACCTCTTAAAACTATAACAAAGCCTAACATGCAACACAAGTTAAAAACAGTAAGTTTGATGCTTAAAACCATAACATTAAATCTTAAAACTATAATAATGCCTCTTAAAACTATAACAAAGCATTTGCAAAAAATCAAATGATAAATATTTCACCAGAGGCTAAAAACACTAACGTTGCTGCTTAAAACTACAATAATAGGTCTTGAAGTTGTAATACATGCGCTAAAACAATAACAGGCGGAAACATTCAACACAAGCTATAACCATAACAATGATGCTTAAAACTATAACACCAGCTCTTAAAACCATAACAAAGCACCAGATTGTGAAATTCGATTTTCACTGTATGAATTTCATATCTGAAACCAGATCTGGAAACATCATATCGCAAAATCAACAAAAAACGAAAAATAAAATGTCAAATTTCACTTCCAATTGAGATTTTAATGGAAAAAAGCGAGATGAATTTGTTGATTTGAACATTTTAGCAACTGGATTTGAAAATCCGGAGAGAGAGAGAGAGAGAGAGAGAGAGAGAGAGAGAGAGAGAGAGAGAGAGAGAGAGAGAGAGAGAGAGAGAGAGAGATGATTGCCGCCATGTTGGAGCACCATAATTTCCGGCGGAGGCTATGGAGTGAGTGATGAGAGAAATAGAAAGAGATGTATGAATGTTTAACGCTTTGTAGAAAGAGGGCATTCATTGAATGGCTATGGCCATGGTTGTTATTTCGTATTTATATAAAACTATCGAACGGCTTTGTATTGTTTCAACGGCTCTTTTATCGCGAAACCTAATTTTCTATAGATTAGGAAAATCTTCCATTTTATTATACTTACTCATTTATTTTCAGTGGTATGAGTAGTTCTGGTTTCGTAGAAGTTGCTAGTGGAGTCAAGTCGGGTTAGAGCAGTTAGTGGTGTTAAGTGAACGTTTTGTAGCATAAGTTGTCATCTCTAAGGATTGTACAGTTGAGGTTATTAGATTGCAATTGATGTATTTAAGTTTTAGTTGCTCTTATTTATCTTCAAATAGTTTTACAACAAAAATTGAGCCTTCGTTTAGGCGTGGAATTTCATCACGACAGATAGTCGCTCACAAAAAAAAGTTGGTTTTGGCGTGATAATAATTACTTGGTTTCACAAGTGATGTGCAATTATTGGATAAACAATCATATGTAATAAATTTAAATCGATAAATATGTCCTCACTTCAAAATTGAGATAATAGGACATCAACAATAAAAAGTATGTGAAAATATTCTTTTTTAGCACAAACAATTTTCTTGCAAGACGGGCTCAACCCAAAATCAATTGGATGAGATGAGGTTAGAATATACAATTTGGGTAAAATTCTGGTTGCGATGCGCCTGTTTATGTGCATTTGAAATCTTCATGATTTTAATCCGGTGCAAATTAAAATTGTGTTACACGCCTTTACTGCTGCTTAATCTGCCCGTCTCATTCTTTTCTTTCAACTGCTGACAAAAAATTTCTTGTTCTTTTGTTTGGTCCACGCTGTAAGTTTTGTTTTGCAATTAGAACTTTCTTCTTTCAAATATATACTACTCCATATAAATAAATAAATATGAAAGTTAAAAAAAAACGTATAAAATAAAAACCAAACGGATATATGCGGATCAACCTGATTTGTTTTCACTGGATGAGGTAAAATTGTTTGTGTAAGGGAGTATGTTTTCACCTGGTCAGAAAAAATTGTTTGTGAAAGGGTGTCCGATTCGTAAAAGCGGATAAACTAACATCGTACAGAATTAGAGGGATCAATACTCCCAACGTCTATGTGTCAAGCCATGAGAAACGTGTCGTTCTCTTGGCTTAATTGAATTGTGAAGTGTTACACTACCGCTTCGTAAGTATGTACTCACAATTATAGTTGAGGCATTTATGCAAACAGTTGGTGATCGTCTCATGAAATCACGAATATGCAAAGAATTGTCTAATAATTCTTCAATCTCCATGAGAAGCTTCGTTACTGAGCTTCGACGACACCGTTCTTGTAATTTCTTCTTTCCCCTGGCACACCATTCGTCCATTTTATGTTTATTTACTATTGATATGATCCTGTATGTATATTCAGTTTTGATCTGTAGCTGTTCAATTAACTTGTGGGTTTTGCAGTTTTAGGTATTCGTAATTCTTGCGGAACAATCAAATGGAGTGGCAGGAAAGAATACGGATTGTTGGATAAATATGGACTCTCGCGTTTTTTGCACCCAAGATAGTAAGATTTTGCTTTTCCTCGAGTGTCAATTTATGCCCATTGTTCATGAACATGAAATGTGTGTGGGATTTATGTTATCTCAGATGAGCTCAGCTATCTATTCGAAACCAGTTGATAAGAAATGGGATATGTCTTTTTTTCTTTTCAAAACAATCCTATTTGACCTGTATTTATGATCATCTTTCGTTGTTATTTGTGCAGTTTTTCTAGTGATTACTCCAGTGTCCATGGAGAAAGGCCATCTGCCGAATATGCAAAGAAGAGGAAAGAGTCACTTGAGAATCAATTTGGTCACGCCTTAGATTCGAAAAGCGTTGCTGCATTTTATAAATTCGGACCATTCTTGGCTTTTTATAGAGCTGCTATAATTTCATTCTATGTCTTGAAGCTATCTGTTTGGAGTTTATTTGTTCACTATATGAAGAAACGTGCTGTTAAGGTTGGTTATGCTACCCTTTTTTAAGGAAAAAAGCTACATTACCTACTGACAATCTGACATT
Organism: Plantago major; assembly: GCA_026545765.1. NCBI lineage: Eukaryota > Viridiplantae > Streptophyta > Magnoliopsida > Lamiales > Plantaginaceae > Plantago > Plantago major. The sequence continues at coordinate 137,603 of JAIFAC010000206.1, read as the reverse complement.
AAATTGTTTTGTATCCCTAATGCTGTTACAGATGAAGACTGGCAAGTTTTTACACTTAAAATCATTTCAGTTATAAGTAGAATCTACTTCCCAAGTTTGGAGCCATGAGGTCATAACTGTTTGAAAGCATTAGCATTGCATTTCACTAAATTGTAGAGTTTCATTTAACTACTTGAAAACTGGTGAGTTGTTTGAACTTACATGATGTGTCGGGTTATTGAAAATTGTAAGTAACACAAGTGATTATGATTTTGAAGCTCTATGTGTCCTGCAAATTGGCGCAAAAGTGATTACCTTCTGCAACTGGACTCCTATCCTTGCATCTAAATTATTAGCTGTTACAAGAGTTACATGTCCAAAAACATGTCAGCTACTGAAAACTGGCATCTGTTTGGATGAGATATCATGCCTATATGTTATTCTGCAACTATCGCTGTATAAAATAAAATGCTATGCACCCTGTCATATTGATATGAGAATACCTAAGTTAAATATATTATCTTGTTCTGCGAGCCTTTTGTACAGCTTTTATGCATAAAATTTATTGTACACCCTGTCAAATTAGGCAATTGTGTCTGTACAGTTACCTATATTGCGGCCATTGTTTTCAAAATCTAATTGTTCTGAAAATATTTTTATTGCATCTTGCAGTTTCGTAGGACTCTTATAAGTTTGGGGCCCTTTTATGTCAAGGCAAGTTATTTTTAACTCTGGTTAATGGTTTTTATGCTGTTGGCATTGATTCTGCTTTGTACGTCTGGAGTATCCTTTAATGTGTTTGCTTGAATTGCACTGCATGGAACATCATCACTTCATATCTGGTCATCAATATTTCTATCACATCATCACTGACTCCTATTGAAGTTCATTAGCTTAATTTATATGGCGAGAAAAAGAAAACAGATTGTCATACATGTGTGTGTGTGTGTGTGTGTTTAGTATTGGTTAGTTGTAAGGAGTAGACCATGGAAATTCCTCTTTTGGCACTGCTGAAATACTTCAAATTCTCAAACTTCCATCATCATTTTTCTAAAGATCCCAACATTCTACGGCCATAATATTGCATGAAACTTTCATGTGCACAATGGCTCTGTTTAGCACTAGCTTATCAGCTCGATGAACTTATTTTTGTAATAAGTCAGTTACGTGAACGCCTAGCTAGCTGACCTAATAAGCTTGTTTAGGTAGCTTATTAAAAAAAAATAAGCTAGCTGATTTATTTTTATATACTATATTTAGCAAATCAGCTAGCTTGTCAACTAATTAATTTATTAAACACCTCCATAGAAATTGACTAGCTTATCAGTTATCTTATTAGCTACCAGCTAGTTTAACAGAGCTAGTTTTGCTAAATAGAGCCAATATTGGCAGCTCCAAAATTTTGATGGCCATCTTGTTGCCCATCCATACATGAAAGCTTTGAGCAGCTGGTAAGAAATGCTAAAGCACTAGTTAACTTGCCAACTTTTGGATTTGCAGCTCGGTCAAGCATTGAGCACAAGGCCAGATATATTGCCGAAAGTTTATTGTAACGAACTTGCTAAGTTACAGGTAATCAGCATGTGCAGTTTTATGTCATATTTAAGTGGAAATGCTTCAATAGGATCTACTGGATTACATAAGAGATCTTTATGTGTTACTAGAGATTTCTTATAATGACCTATTCTCATTCTCGTATCATCCAGGATCAAATACCTCCATTTCCAACAGATGTTGCCATTAAATCAATTGAATCACAATTAGGAATGCCGTTATCACAGATATTTGCCGATATTAGCTCGATGCCAATTGCTGCAGCATCCTTAGGACAGGTTTATAAAGGTTAGAAATTATAACACAAGAAAATTCAATTTTGTGATGCTCCTGATCTGTGTATGTTCTTCGGTTCCTTTTAACTTGATGGTATGGTGGAGTGTGAGGGAGGAATGATGTGGTAGGAGAGGAAATACTATGATGCAATTATGAGACTTACAATAATCATACTTGACAAGTCCTCTAAATCTGGGCTCCTTGTTACAAGTTTTGCAGCTCACCTGCATTCTGGAGAGCTCGTGGCTGTAAAAGTTCAAAGGCCCCATATGTCCCGTCTACTGACTCTTGATGCCCTGTTATTTAACATGATTGGAGGTCAATTAAAGCGATTTGCAAAGGCCCGTGAAGATCTCTTGGTAGCAGTGAACTAGATGGTGAGCCACCTCAATCCATTATACATAATTGCATTGTGATACTTTTTTTTTGGTTTTTTTTTTTTTACACAAACCTCCCCTGTATAATTGACATATTACACACAAACCAGGGCTCCGTTAGTTTCTTACTTTTAGATACCATGCCGTTAACTATTCATTACACACATTTCTGGAACAGTCGAGTTTTTTCCAAATACCCCTATGAAATGATTATGATGTCATAGTAAAATTAACAAAAAGAAAATAAAACAAATGAGTGTGTACTGGAAAGATAAACAACGGTCTAAATATCATCATGATTATTTCCTAGAACATGGGGGTTTACTTAAGCACATTAGTGTTTTTTGTAAACAACAAAATACATTTGTTAACATCTGTATTTTAGTTAAAAACATCAGTGTTTTTCTCAACAGAATAGGAAGGACCGCCTATATTTATATTTAAATATAGATGTTCTCGCAAGACTTTGTTAAACACAATTAAAAAAAAAAGAAACTAAAAAAAATAAATAAACTGCTCCACCCATGGTGGAGCTATAAGCTCCAAATCATATACCGCACCCTTCTTTAGTTTGATTATATGTATTTGTCATTCCCAATTCCTTAGGTTTTGCTTGTTTGGATAGGTGAGACATATGTTTGAGGAAATTGATTACATCCTGGAAGGAGAAAATGCTGAGCGCTTTGCTTCTCTCTATGGCGGCTATTCCCGTAAGTTATTGCCATATTTGAGGCTATAACTCACATGCACTTTCTGAGTCTGTTTTAGTTTTATAGCTAATGCAACTTGACGATTCATAGGTGTATCGTGCTGTGATTAAAAATTAATAATGTATAGATGATGAAGCGGCATCCTGCAACCATAACTTATAGGTCTACTGTAATATTTGAAATGGGCATTTTGACTTGATGGATCATGTTGCAATATAGGACCCCGGCTTAGTTATTGAAATATTCTACATAGGGATGCAAATGAACTGACCGCTTGTGAAAAGTTCGTCAATCAGTTCGTGTTCAAGTTTAACGGGACCTAACAGTTTGGGTAGATGTTTTATTATATAGCTAAACTAACACGAGTGCATTTATTACTGCTCGGTAGGTCGGTACCGTTCATTTACAAATGATATATAATATATATTTATAAACAATTTACAGCAATATTAATTATATATAATTTTACAAGAATTATCAATTATATATTACTAAGTAAAACCTACCATTCCAAAACACCCTAAATCTAGTTCACACACTAACGAATAGAACGAACGGAACAACCAGCGCTAATGAAAATTTCTAGAATTTTAACGAGCAGAACTCTTGCAAGTGGTTGTGATGTTCTTTAAACACGAACCAAACGAACCATATATCGGATGAACCTTTATCTCCATTTTCTGCTTTAGAGACCGCCCCGCAAAACAATCCAGCGGGAACCACAGCATGTCCTGTTTAGTGGCCTGGGGGATGGATAAGTGCATGTCTTGTATAAAGGTCAGACTGCAATATGGTTTATCAGTTTGGTTGCAATAGATTTCTTAAGCGGACAGGTTTAACCCTGCCCATACCCACAAAACCCATTGGGTACATACCAGTAAAATGTTGAAGCCTTCTACCACTACCTCTACCTGTAAACTATTTGGGAAGGGTTTAAGAAAGAGGAAATATACGTAGTTTGAGATGGATTTTAAGAGACCTATATAATTTATACTGGGCATTTGATATTTTGGGTTATTAATACATGTTGTAAAGTTCATGTGTTGGGTGGAGGCGGAGTTTTTGGTAGGTGGGACCGAGTTGATTTCGGGATATCAGGCTGTTTAGGGTTCTCTTAGTTCCTTCACCATTACTAAACGGGTTTGAGTACATACCCTGTCCTTACCTGAGATTCATCTTTTTTTGGGATATGTAGGGGTTCAGGTCACGAGCTTTGAAGCCTACCCGCTTGGGAGTCTAGTTTGCTACATATATTCGCTATGATATAAGTTAGAAAGATATTGTACCGCTTTCTGATGTTGATAGTTGTTTCCATCCACCTATGCTTTGTTCGTGCACCAATAAAGTGGAGAATAAATAATACTGTATTATATTTGGTGGATGTTTGAATTTTTTGTTTTCCTGATGAAACATGAAACTACACCATAGGCAATGTAAAATTTTAAGTGAGGCCTGTGAAATTATATATGTTTCCTCATACATCAGTCATGTAGTCACCAAAGGTTTACTTGAACTGTCGTTCAATACAGTTTTTTTGCAATATTAGATAAAACTTTAGTTTGTTTCATCTTTAAATGGTCATCTACTTGGCTACTGTGCGTAGTGGAATTCATCATGTCCCAAACTGAATTACTAGTCTTGTTACCATTTCTACAATTGATAGGTCATCTAAAAATAAATGGTAATTATTTTCTGTCTATCCTTCCCGTTTTGAGCATAGAACATTACTCAATTCTGTTACTTCCTTTCTCACCACCATCTTTTTTGTAGTTTTAATCCATATCAGTATCAACTGAAATGCTGCTGTTTGTCCAATGCTGACAAGAATTTTTTATTGATTATCAGATCATGAGAAAATGAATGCAACAGATAACTCCTTGAAGGAGTCAAAGGCAATTTCCATCAAAGTCCCCAAAATATATTGGAAGCTAACCCGATCAGCTGTTCTTACGATGGAATGGCTTGATGGTATTAAGCTGACAGATGAAAACCGTCTGAGAAAGGCCTGTTTAAATCGAAAGAGACTAATTGATGAGGTACCGGTAGTTTCCTGCATAAATATTTATTCATCTGGCGTACACTTCAATTTTCTAGTTTCTTATGGTTTATATGGTGTGTATGTTTATTCGGGAAATTTACTGAGTCTGCTATAATGTCACTTATTGTGCCCTGCTGTTAAATTTCAATGTTCTACATTTAAAAGACAATTGAAATGACCCAAAAATACCCCTAGGTTTTGAAACCGAAAATACTCTTCATAGGGATGGTCTATATGGAAAACAGATACTTTTTATTCTTCACGCCGCCCTCCATTAATTGATGTCAAATCAGCTAAGTTCCAGATCTGATAGTGGAGGTTGAAAATTTTCATTATTCAGATAAACAGAGATTTTTGCCTCCATATATTCAGATAAAAAATGGAGGTTACGAACTCCATTAGCTAAGCCGGAGCTCGGCCTTCATTCCTATAGGTTCTTGACCTCCAAGGGCGGCGAGGATTGGTGGCAATGTGATGGAGATGGTGGTGTAAATTGTTGCGAGACACAGGAGATGGACCTTCATTCATATAGGGTCTCGACCTCCAAGGGTGGTAAAGATTGGTGGCACTGTGATGGAGAAGGTGTGGTATAAATGGTTGCAAGAACAGGGAGAAGATTAAGAGACCAAGGGGTAGTCTAAATAAATATTACTGTCGGACCGCTGTGTACGGAAAGGGTGAAGTCTATAAAAAAAAAGTCAATTTCAAGAAGTATTAATTTTAAGACTCCCTATGGTTATATATTGGAAAGTTCATATACACGTCATTAGGGGTAAAATTTAGATTACCAAGAATTATTTCGAGGACATCACAATAGAATCAACGGATGGGTCTCCTCGTGTGAGATTGCTGGGTGGCAGATCAATATGTAAGATTTTAATGGAGGATGGGCTTATATTTAAATGGCTTATAGACAGGTTCTGTCTAATTTAAATTGTTTATGGATTTCACATGTGCATGCTGTTGTGCCTTATATTTTACTCCAGCACTGAATCTTAATTTATCTACTTATGTTAGTGTTCTTGCGGCATATTAGGGCTTATATTGCTCTCTAAGACAATTACTGAGGTGGGCTTCTTTCATGCTGATCCTCACCCTGGGAATCTTGCCACTGAGCAAGGCTCACTTGCTTATTTCGACTTTGGAATGATGGGTGATATTCCGCGTCACTATCGTGTTGGACTCATAAGAGTGGTATGCAGTGTTATCTATTGAATTTATTTTCTCCATCTAGGATTGATGGCTTCAATTAACTCTCTCTGTTTAAGTCAGCTGGTACACTTTGTCAATCATGATTCTCTGGGGTTAGCAAACGACTTTCTATCTTTAGGATTTCTTCCCGAAGGGATTGACGACATCGCTGTATCAGATGCTCTGAGAGCATCATTTGGTGATGGAACAAAACTATCACAAGATTTCCAGGTTCTGATATAAAGACAGCATCCATTTGTTGCTTCAGTACTGTTGCACTTTACCTTGTTCTAACATGCTATAGGAGAACATGTTTAGCACTGTACATATTTGCATATAGGGATTTAAATTTATCTTCCTATGTATCCAGGGGATAATGAATCAGCTATACGATGTTATGTATGAGTTTAATTTCTCTCTTCCTCCGGACTATGCCCTTGTCATAAGAGCCTTGGGATCACTTGAAGGAACTGCAAAAGTGTTAGATCCTGATTTTAAGGTGGTGGAGAGTGCATATCCTTTTGTCATCGGTAGGTTATTGATGGACCCTAGTCCTGATATGAGGAAAATATTGGGGCAACTCTTGATCCGTGAATGACGGCTCTCTGAGATGGAACCGTTAGAGAAACTGGTGGGTATCCTTGTCCATCTTCTGTTATATGTTTCTTACTCCTACCCATAGGCTTAATCAAACTCTAGGGGAAGTCTGAAATGAACGAAGCCGGATGGTATATACCCTTTTGATGCTATACGCTGTGAGGTTGTAACTGTTGTTCTCATGAGGCTTTTATTGTGTGCGTTGCTATCGTGGTTTGATCTCAATTGTCCTTGAGCAATGAGGAAAATATTGAAATTATAATATAATGGCAATTGTCTGTTTATATTGTTTCAGATAGTAGCAATATCTCAGCAAGGTTCTGAAACTGACGAGACCTCAGATAACAAAGAAGAAACTTCAAATCCATTAGGATGGAAGTCATTTGACATGCGGTCTGTTGCTGCTGCTACAGAGGATATTTTTGATTTTATATTGTCGAAGAAAGGCGCCAGAGTACGGGTTTTCCTTCTCAGGGACATAATAAAGGCAGCTGATACTTTTCTTGAAGACCAAGTTGTTTCTCGCTTTTACAGTGAAAACTTTGAAGACGCAATGTTCCAATCCGAGGTTAGTCACAGTTCAGATCTTATTATATGTTATAAACTGAAGACCATTTCAATAGCTTAAGTTGTATTCATTTATTCTACTTGGAGGTGAACTGAGTTACGAGTGTACGAATTAGTTAAACTTTCTTCGCATAATGGTTCTGGGAACATTCGATGCCTTCTTATAAAATGTTGGGAGATATTTTTTTTTCTGAGAATAATGTCATAGATACTTTTGACTTTTAAAACTTTCGACAACGTTTCAACTCCTCTTCTTTCAGAGTTGGACCGGTTAGATCTCGAGTTTATTCAAACACAGCGGACTCTCAGATTCGACTGAGAAATATACATAAACCAACCGTTGATGCATCACTAGATAATGACTATTGACATTTAGATTTAGATATATGTGAACAATATACCTGTTTATAACAGCCCATGTCATGTGAGTTGTAATATATCTGCCATCTGGATGATCTTATTACCATGTCCCAGTAGTCCTTTCATATGTATCTCAGTTGCTTGTAAGCTTGTCAATGTTTCCTTTTTTCTGGTTATATGCTTATTTCTGCCTTATTGCTGATTATTCGGGTTCTTCTAAAATTTTGACAGGATCATGCAATGCTTTTGAGAGTGATTAATGGATTTCAATCTCTCAGACATGCTGTTAGGCTAGCTCCAGATGTATGGACTGCCATGGCAATACGCCTGGCACTGAAACCAGAGTTTCAAAGGTTTGCATTTGATGTACTATCAGCACTTCTGGCGACTCTGATCGCAAGTTGCCCGATACAATGTGGGTCTGTATATCGAGAATAATGCACCAGGCAGTGAAAACACTACTGGAAATTTATGATATGAAAGTTTTCTTTGAAAACCTGGTTCTTTCGCAGCCATTCAGTAAAAGAAAAGTGGTTGAGTCTTCTTTAACAGTGTCGTGTTGTGTATACTGCTGCAGTTCTGTGGAGCCATTTGATGAAAATAGAATAGGACAGGGTGAAAGCCACAAAAGTCAACGTAGAGATATGAACTATTTTAGGATTGAAATGCTTAATGTAACCATGTCACTCTGTAAAGAAACTCAATCCAATAATCTAGTCCAATTGAGTTCTTTTGGCCTAAAGAAACTCAATCCAAGCCTAACTGTTAGATATTTTCAGAATATTCCTTATTCATAAATATCATTTCCCCTCTTAAAATCAATAATTAAATATTTCATTTTCGTTCAGCACTATTCCACCAATTATGGTAAATTGCACTTTGACCCTGAAGTTCTAGAAACATGCTAAAAGTGAACTAGAAAGTTTCTACAACAATTTTTAACACTTTTTCTAGACATGTAGAATATAAAATATCTTTGTTATTACCTAAATAACATACTTGATATTTTTTACAATTGTAAAATATGTAACTTTTCATTATTTGCAAAACAGTCCTAGACTTTCTAGCACACTCTAAAGTGTCCAATGATCCTGAAAACGATCATAAATGTTTTTTTATGTATACATGACACTTGTATTATTAATATCGTCTTAATAATATATCTTAATTATTGTTATTGCTACTTTTGCTAAATTGCAATTTAGACCTTGTACTTTAATTAATTATAAGAACATATCTCTATACTTCAATATTTACATCTTAGACTTTCCAAGTCTAAATGTGAATGAATCGAATATCATTCGAAGTACTTACACCTTATATAGCATACTAGAACATGAGAACACGCTACGCATGTTATTGTGACATCCGGTTACAAATAATGGAATAAGTATATGAAGGTAAGTAATATCGTTGTTTTTTTTTATAATTGATTGCCTTTTTTCAAGTTGAATTAGGGTTTGGGTTAGCGCGAATTGATCTTAATTTAATTGGAGAAAGAAGATTAGTTAATGTTTTTTTAATGATGAATTGATTTTGTTGGGTTTGAATTAGGGCTATAATTCAATTGGAAAAGAAATATTGGTTTTTTGTATTAAAGTCCAATTTACATATATATTACAAATGGGTTGAATTTAACTTAAATTAAGTACTAAACTGCACAACTTCGATAGTTGTCCGCTTATATGTACATACTGTAATAAATGAATATAATAAACATGTTGTTATTCTACTTGTACGGTAATGTATGGTGCTAAAGAGGACGATGGACCTATCATCTCTGGGCTTCTAATATGTACATGAGTACATCTTCTATCCCGAACCCTGGGACCTAGAAGATCCTCATGTTAAACCTCATTAAGTCACCACTATACTAGTGAGCTTGCACTCCCTAAGATGTAGAATATCTTAATCGTTTAATCAAATAGTCTCATTGATGATAGTATTTGAATATCTGCAGCTATGAACAAGCTTGTTTTACAATATATTCACATATAAGATCATTTACAGTTGACTTGTAATGCAAATATACGTAAGACCGTTGACCTTGTTTCGTTTACCTCTTTATCCATGAGTACCATTGGTTCTATACAAGGAGTTCAGTTTCCATTCAAGAAAACTCGAGCTAGGACTTCGACTTGCAATCACAAACCAACTTAGCATGCTAGTCTAACTTTTATCACCATTTTACCGAGTAGTGGATCTAGTACTTTCACACGCTCGTGATAATGAGAAACTAATTAACCCAAGTAACTAAGATTCGTTTCACACGCCCTAGAAACTCAAAGTTAAATAGTGACACGCATTAGTTCGTCCATGTGAATACTAGTTAAGATCCGTGATACGAAAGCATCAAAGTGATTTATACTAATATCGAGTCAACCACTAAACCTTGTTCAACGGTATTGTCAGTGAATGTTCGCTTCGTCAGTCTAGTCATATATGATTTATCTCAAATCATATAAGTATAATTTTGTCCGATCACCAGAGCGCACTCATTTGTCCGAGGAATACACGAACGACTTTATCCTCATATCCCAATCCTAAGGATACGACATCGTTGCTGACTTATTTGACTAATATCATCCTCGCAATTTAATCCACCGATAAATCCCATGCATACTAGATTTGAAGGTCGATGATAATCATTCGATTTCAAGATATATGTCTAAGTGTCTAAACTCATATATAAATGCGTAATAAACGCAAGCAAAGAATTTGTATATTATGATTCATTTATTTCAAATACTAGTATTATTACAATCGATTCTGCTTCACGGCATAACTCTACCAACATGAATCTCCATCGATCCATGCAAGTCCAAAACCATCGCTATTACTTCGGTTTCGCCAGAACACAAATAACTGCTAAACACAACTAAAAACACTAAATACATGAAAAACACAAAAACACTATAAAATGCTTAATAAAGACTAACGAAAATAAGGTAAATGAGATTAGATGACCTCTAAATTCTCGCCTCATCACACAACCTACCATGTCTCATGATTTTCACTATGCTTTGAAGATTTGTGTCAGAGAAATTTTATGAGAGTCAGGTCTCGTACTCATAAAACTTATTCAATTTTCCTGTAACTTCAACTCTTGTAGCCTCCTTAATGATGTATTATAGAAAGTAAATTTCCTTTTATAATGTACTTTCAAAACCTATGGACTAGGAGTACTTTGACCTTGTTGAGCTAAATAGACATGCATTGTTGCTCATCAAAATGAAAAATAAAAAATAAAAAATCAGTCTATGACTTTGGAGTCCTCGTAATTTTCTCATTCCGTCATGTGCAGTCCGGTTTTGGACCGATTATACCGATCATCCCAGTCCCTGACCGGCCCCGAGTCTGGTTTGCTACGATTAAAGCGTGATACTAAATTCGCCCTCATTTAGCGTTTTCTTACCTTATTGTATTTAATAAAATAATTTTGTTAAGGGCGCTGGCTACTATAACACTCCATTTCCATTCTTCTTCTTCAACAGATCACAATGGAGCACTCACCTTAACCGACAATACCTGTATAATCAATCACCAAGTATTTACAGATCTGAACAACTCAGATTCAGATCGCTCATTTCCATTGGGATTTCTAGCTCCTCTAATCGAATTCAATTCAATTCAGATCAAAACTGAATCGAGATGCTGACGAAATTCGAGACCAAGAGTAATCGAGTGAAAGGACTGAGTTTCCACAACAAGCGCCCATGGATCTTAGCGAGTCTCCACAGTGGTGTGATTCAGTTATGGGATTATCGAATGGGCACTCTCATTGATCGCTTCGACGAGCATGATGGTCCCGTCAGAGGCGTCCATTTTCACAAATCGCAGCCCCTTTTTGTCTCCGGAGGTTTGATCTCCTTCTCTCTAGGACCTTTCAATCTGTTTCTGCATTTTTCATTCTGAGATTTTGATTACTCGATTCAATCAGCTTCTTTTTGGTGTATTGGAGTTTGGATCTGCTGTTTTAATGTTGATTGCTGGGGTACTTTATCTGGAAATGTGATGATCCCTGTTGAATGTAGAATTTCAGTAGGATTTTGATGGTATTCGTGCAATTATGTATTCAATTTGATCATTTTTACTGTTGTTGCAGTTTTATTTATAAATGTTTTAGCCAACACACTTTTAGTAAGGAGATCTATGGCATACTAGTAGTAATTTTCTGGTTGGTGCTATTAGAATTGGTTCCGGTTGTGTCTACTCTTACATGGAACTGGGTCCATTAGCAAAAAGGATCAACTTAAATGATAGAACAGGCAAGTAGTTTATTACTTATAATTTTACAAGTGTAGGTTTATTATTCCTGAGCTCAAATGAAGGTTCTTACCTATATGTATAAGGTTTAGTGCAGTCTTGAATCTGGCTCTGCAACTTACGTGGGCCATGTTTAGTACTTGGTTATCATCTCACTTATAAGCTTGATATACTTATTTTGGGATAAGTCTGTTACGTGAATGTCTAGCTAGTACCTCATAAGCTAGCTGGTTTGATAATCTCACATAGCTTATTTTTTAAATGAGCTAGCTGATTTGTTTTTATATACTATATTTATGAAATCAGTTAGTTTATCAGCTAATAAAATTACTAAACATCTCCATAGAATCATGTAGCTTATCAGCTACCAGCAGCTGATCTAGTTTTGCTAGCCATATGACTAAGATTTTATGTATGGCAGTCTTTGCATTCAGTACTTTTTCCCTCTTATCTTTTATTTTTTAAAAATCCTATACCATTTCTTTTCGAGGTATGTGCTAACAGAATCAAGTTCCATTTGTATATACTCTAACATGGAACTGTGTCCATAAGATAAATTCACAACTTAAATGATAAAACAGGTAAATACTTTACTAGCACTAATTTAATTAGTGTAGGCTTACATTTGCTGAGGATAAATGAATGTTCATACCAATTAGTGTAAGGTGTAGTGTAGTGTTGAATCCATCTCTGCATAATTTACATGATGAGAACTTTTTTTTGCATGGTGATCTTTGGCATTCAGTATATTTTTTTTAAAATCCGTACTGTTCATTTCAAGGTTGGTACTATTAGAATTAAGTTCAGTTGTGTATACTCCTGTAACTGTGTCCATTGGCATAAAGGCATAACTTAAATGATAAAACAGTAGAATACTCTATTACTAGTAATTTAACCAGTACAGGTTTACTATTCTGGAGCTCAAATAAATGTTCTTACCAATCTGTATCTGCATAACTTTCATTACAAGAAAAATCTTGGCTTTCTCCTCGATTAACTTTCATGACAAGAAAAATCTTGGCTTTCTCCTCGATTAACTCATGCCAGTGGAATTTGTGTCCCCTGAAGGTTTTTTCTGGTTTTGTAAGGATTTTCAGTAACTCTTGAGACAGGTAATATTGACATTATGGTATTTCAAATACTTGTTATGGGTCATGGACTGAACTTATCTGCATCGCCTATGCTTGAATTTTGTGCGTATGAGGATTTTGCTTGAATCTTGACTGCCAATCTCCGATATTTGGTCTTTATTTAGAGCCATTCTCTATAAAGGTTGTACTTAATAATCTTTTTTTGGGAAACATAGCACCTTTTTTTTTTAAATTGTTCCAGCCAATGACATGTATGCCTGCTGCTTTAGCTCGCTATATATTCTGTAATTGGTGTGACCTGCATGTTTATGGTTTGGATCTAGATGTGTATTCTTTTCATATTTGTTACGTGTTCTTGCAGGTGACGATTACAAAATCAAGGTGTGGAATTACAAATTACACAGGTGTCTATTCACTCTGCTTGGCCACCTTGATTATATTAGGACTGTTCAGTTCCATCATGAGAACCCTTGGATTGTGAGTGCTAGTGATGATCAGACAATCAGAATATGGAATTGGCAATCCCGTACTTGTATATCTGTTCTGACGGGGCATAACCATTATGTCATGTGTGCCTCGTTTCACCCGAAAGAAGACTTGGTTGTTTCAGCTTCTTTGGACCAGACAGTGCGTGTCTGGGATATAGGAGCTTTGAAAAAGAAAACTGTATCACCTGCCGATGACATTTTGCGACTGTCTCAAATGAACACAGACTTCTTTGGTGGGGTTGATGCTGTTGTGAAATATGTCCTGGAGGGTCATGATCGAGGGGTGAACTGGGCTTCTTTCCATCCAACACTTCCTCTTATCGTTTCTGGAGCAGATGACCGCCAAGTGAAAATCTGGCGCATGAATGGTACAGCCGTTCTTTCTTGATATCTTTGCCTCTGACGTGATAAATATATTGTATTGTTTATATCTGTACAAGATGAATTCCACTTTAAAGATGTTCATATGACATCCATTTGGTATGCCCTTATAGCATGTAGCATATGGTAGGCCTTATACAAAAACTGGCTTAACTTGTGTTATCTTTTTTTTTTTTCTTTTTGTTTTAAGAAATACAAACTTTTGTGAGAGACTCTCTGGGAGAGACCGGATCAACATCACATATTTAACTACAATGAACATATGTTTAAATTTAAGCGTCTAATAGACCTACAATATACTTGCATTACTTGTTAGATATGTGATGTGTAACTAAACATGAGATGTTTGTAACTAGATATGTGTTGCTGAACCATTTCTTTGAGAGACAGTCTCCTGCAAAGAAGCTCTTAAAGAAATATCCTTTTGGAGAATCGGGAATGTTTTTTCATTATTGATTTGTCACCATAAATAAAATACACAATGAGTATATAATCGTAAGACGAAAATTGTTTTCCAGAATGTAGGAAATACTTGTTAGAAATAGTCTCTTGCAATCTTGTAGCTTTTGTATGTGAACATAAGATCCAGTTTCATTAAGTCATTGCATTGGGTTTCTGGTTCTCTTTCCCTTGGTTTTTAATTTTTGTGTTAGTTGTTAGAAGTTTCTATAGGTGAAGGTTGCAAAACTGTATGTTGTACTGTTGTCTTATACTATATACTAGTCATTTGACAAGAGACTAATGGGCACGTATAGCAAACAGCTAGATTAGAATAAAAACTAGGGAAACTCGATGATAAATGGGAGAAAGCTCTCTATATTCAAAATCAATAATTATCAATAATCAATGTCTGAAAACCCCAGCTCTTGCATACATGTATAGGTCTAGAGTCAACCTACAGAAGGATATCTAATTAAACTAGAGTCCTGTCAAAATACTAGCAGTCTAATATAAGAACTCTAATTTAACTATAATATGATATGAAATAACCTAAACTACTTAATAATATCCTAATACAGTATAATTAATATGCTCATGTTTATATTACTCTTCTCAATCTCCATCATTCTCCCTCTTGAAAGCGCTGGACTCTCATGAAAAGAAAGATGATTAGCCATTCAATTCGGGGAAGTTTGCAGAAATCGTCAACTTTCAAATTAGGACGACCCTTCCATTGAACAAGGCAGAACAGGATCTTGTTTTCAGAAAGAGACACTTGCAGATTTGTATGACCTTTCTAATGAACCAAATATAGGTGTAGCTTATGCTAAATTTTGCTGATATATTTTCTTCACAGAATACTTTGTTAGGAGTTCATGCTGATTAGAAAATTCAGTAAGCACTTGACAGCCATAACACCCTTCCATGAATTATGTTGAATCTATAGGAATCCTCAACAACAATAGGCTTCTCAACTTGATCTTCTGATGGTTTTACATCTTCGACAATGTTAAGCTCATATTCTAGAGTGGCACAGATTTTAAAAATATCTTGACTTCTACAATCAATAAGGGGTTCATCCAAGTCCATGAAGACTATTTAAACCTCTCTGCGCATTATGTTATAATTTTCATGCAGTGAAGATCTAGTCATGATTGGAACCCTAGTAGCAGAATAGAATCCGCTGGTGGAAATTGGGGGAGGTCAATATTCCATATCTTTGATTCAAACCTCTCCCTGCGGATTATGTAGCCATTTTCATGCAATGAATATTTACTCATAATCATATTACTTACATGAGCTGAAACTGGTATGTAGTAGTAGAGTTGTCAATTGCACTGATGGGTGTGCAGTTCGCTGCTATCTGACAACTTTGCGGAGTGTATTAGTTGGTTGTGGCCGTCGGTGCAAGTGTTCCTAGAAAAAGTGGCCTTTTCCACGCTTTTCCGGCACTTGTTATTCACCCACCTTAGGGAGGGGACAGCAGTAGCGTAAACCTGTGTAATACACTAGTACCGCTTATAAGCATTTTAGATACAAACATTATCATCTAGCATGCAGTTTTTTATGTTCTTTCCGGGGTTATTTGTATTATTCTTCTGTATGTATGTTTGTGTTGATCTTAGAATCATGATTTTGTATAGTAGGTAGTACTGTTGTAGTATATTGTTATTTTGCATACTGAAAATGCTGTCAGGAAAACAAAAGATCAAGTTTTCAGATTTCGGGACAGGATTGGACTCAAGTAGCTACCTAGAAAACTAGGTCCTGGCCCATTTCCTAGAAGGCAATGGATATCCTCCCTCTGCATAATATACCTTCCTGACAGACTGACAGTACATGTGTACATGAGGGATTGGGATAGCCTTCTTTCCCATTCTCCCTTTTATGATATAAAACAAAGCATAGAATTTGAAGCCATCAAACTTGCATCTTGGAAAAGTATTATTGTAAGCACATTCTTTTATTTTTGCTAATTTGGGATTGAGGTTGATTCCAGATCAGTAACACTCAACTTCTTGGAACGGGACTTGATACCCATTTTATGTGATGAACTTTTTCTTGCTGTCTGAAGTTTATTCTAGTAATGTATATATTACTTTGGCAGTTTTATGAAGCTTCAGGTGATAGTTTCTGACGTTTGTAACTTTGTATATTTCTACCTCAGATACCAAGGCTTGGGAGGTCGACACGTTGAGAGGCCACATGAACAATGTCTCATGTGTTTTGTTCCATGCGAAGCAAGACATCATTGTTTCTAATTCTGAGGACAAGAGCATTAGAGTTTGGGATGCTACTAAACGAACTGGCCTGCAGACTTTTCGTAGGGAGCATGACCGATTCTGGATCCTTCAAGCCCACCCTGAGATGAATCTCCTGGCTGCTGGTCATGACAGTGGAATGATTGTCTTTAAGTTGGAGAGAGAGCGTCCTGCCTTTTCTGTTAGTGGTGATTGTCTCTATTATGTCAAGGATCGGTTTCTACGTGCTTTTGAGTATTCAACTCAGAAAGATACTCAATTCATTCCAGTCCGCCGTCCTGGTTCTAACAGTTTAAATCAAGGGCCCCGAACGCTCTCCTACAGTCCTACTGAAAGTGCTGTTTTGGTTTGCTCAGACATGGATGGGGGGTCATATGAACTCTATATTGTTCCTAAAGACAATTATGGTAGAGGAGACACTGTTCAAGAGGCAAAGAGAGGTGCGGGTGGATCAGCAATTTTTGTTGCTAGGAATAGGTTTGCTGTGCTTGAGAAGAGCAGTAACCAAGTGTTGGTGAAGAACTTGAAAAATGAGATAGTGAAAAAGAGCGCATTGCCCATTGCCACTGATGCTATATTCTACGCTGGCACTGGAAATCTACTGTGCAGGGCTGAAGACAAGGTTGCCATTTTTGATCTCCAGCAAAGGGTAGTTATTGGAGATCTACAAACGTCTTTTGTTAGGTATGTAGTCTGGTCTCAGGATATGGAGAGTGTTGCTTTACTGAGTAAGCATTCTATTATTATTGCTGATAAAAAGCTAGTGCACCGCTGCACTCTTCATGAAACCATTCGGGTGAAGAGCGGAGCTTGGGATGATAATGGTGTGTTTATTTATACAACACTGACACACATCAAGTACTGCCTTCCTAACGGGGACAGTGGAATCATCAAGACACTGGATGTTCCCGTCTATATCACAAAAATATTTGGTAATACAATCTTTTGCTTGGACCGTGATGGGAAAAACCGTCCCATTATTATAGATTCGACTGAATATATTTTCAAGCTATCACTGCTGAGGAAGAGGTATGACCAAGTAATGAGCATGATAAAAAATTCTGATCTATGTGGACAGGCCATGATTGCCTATCTGCAACAGAAGGGCTTCCTCAAGTTGCTCTTTATTTTGTGAAGGATGAGAGAACTCGCTTCAACTTGGCCCTTGAGAGTGGTAACATTGAGAAAGCACTAGAGTCTGCTAAGAAGATTGATGAGAAAGATCACTGGTACAGGCTAGGGGTGGAGGCACTTAGGCAGGGGAACACAGGGATTGTTGAGTATGCATACCAGAGGACCAAAAACTTTGGCAGGCTGTCGTTCCATTATCTGATCACTGGTAATCTTGACAAATTGTCCAAAATGATGAAAATTGCTGAGGTGAAAAATGATGTCATGGGACAGTTTCATGATGCATTATATCTTGGTGATGTTAAGGAGCGTTTGAAGATATTAGAAACTGCTGGGCATTTACCTCTTGCATATATCACTGCCTCAGTCCATGGGCTACAAGACATTGCCGAACGTCTTGCTTTAGAATTGGGAGATAGTGTTCCTTCTTTGCCTGAAGGGAGTAAAGCTTCACTCCTGATACCACCCAGTCCGGTGTTGTGTGCCGGAGATTGGCCATTGTTAATGGTAGGTAAAGGGATTTTTGGTGCTGGTCTTGATGATACTGGTGCAGATGCTCACGAGGTTTATGAAGAGGCTGGAGATGCTGATTGGGGTGAGGAGTTGGATATTGATGATATGGACAATCTGCAAAAGCGAGAGATTGGCATGGTGGACAATGAAGAGGAGGTGTCTGATGAGAATGATGGGGAGGGTGGATGGGATCTTGAGGATCTTGAATTGCCTCCTGAGGCTGATACCCCAAAAACAGCTCCAAACACACGGTCCAATATCTTTGTGGCTCCTACATCAGGCATGCCTGTAAGTCAGATATGGGTCCAGAGGTCATCTCTTGCTGCTGAACATGCAGCTGCAGGGAATTTTGAGACAGCAATGCGTTTGCTGAGCCGTCAGTTGGGAATTCAGAACTTCCTTCCTATGAAATCACTTTTTGTTGATCTCCACATGGGAAGTCATACTTATTTGCGTGCCTTTACTTCAGCTCCTGTTATATCTGTTGCAGTGGAAAGGGGTTGGAATGAGTCAGCAAGCCCAAACGTACGGGGGCCTCCAGCACTCGTGTTTAATTTCTCACAGCTTGAAGAAAAGCTCAAAGCTGGTTATAAGGCAACCACTGATGGAAAACTTTCTGAAGCTCTTAAACATTTTCTTGCTATACTTAACACAATTCCTTTAATTGTTGTTGACACACGAAGGGAAGTGGATGAAGTGAAGGAGCTGGTTATTATTGTAAAGGAGTATGTTCTGGGATT
The DNA here is from genome assembly GCA_026545765.1 of Plantago major. NCBI lineage: Eukaryota > Viridiplantae > Streptophyta > Magnoliopsida > Lamiales > Plantaginaceae > Plantago > Plantago major. The sequence goes on along the minus strand of JAIFAC010000206.1, from coordinate 118,642 downwards.
GCAGATGGAACTTAAGAGGAGAGAACTGAAAGATAATCCTGTTCGTCAGCAGGAACTCGCGGCTTATTTTACTCATTGTAACCTTCAACTTCCACACAAAAGGCTTGCCTTGCGGAATGCTATGACTGTTTGCTACAAGGCCCAAAATCTGAGCACTGCAGCCCACTTCGCCAGACAATTTCTTGAGACCAATCCAAGTAATGAGACCCATGCCCGGAACGCTCGTCAAGTTCTGCAGGCTTATAGAGGAACATGCGAGATGCTACACAGCTGAATTATGACTTTAGAAATCCTTTCGTCATATGTGGAGCCACTTATGTTCCGATATACCGGGGTCAGAAAGACGTTACATGCCCCTACTGTAGTACTCATTTTGTTACGTCTCAGCATGGGCAGCTTTGTACTGTATGTGACCTTGCAGTTGTTGGTGTCGATGCTTCAGGGTTGCTCTGTTCCCCTTCACAGATTAGATGATCTTGCATTCTAGAGGTTCGTTGTTTGTGAGTTTTACTTTTTCAGATACCGGCTTTGTGAATGGGTGGATGTCATCTGGATTAGAAGAGTGAGGGAGGGGTTTGAGAAGGGAGAAGGTGATTCCCAGGTTTATATCTTCGGTCTACATGAGGCTTCATTTGCAACACCCCCTCTCCGGCCTGGTACCGGTTTTGGATCATTACTTCTTTGTTATAAGTATCTGTAAGATTGAATCATGACAATTATTCTGCGGGCGGATTACATTTACCTATATATTTTACTGTCTTTTATGGTGGATCCTGTATGTTATTTTTTCACCCAGTAATTACATTTTATTTATGAAATCGTTATACTTTGAATGAATGTTTGACATCTTATTTTAAAGTTGATTTTTATCTACTTGAACTTGATGCAAGAAAATCAAAGTTTCAGATCCGATTTCATGTATAACCTTCCACCTTGTGTTCCAAAACCAAGTAAAAATAGCTGGGATAAAATATAGAGTTAGAGAAGATAATGAATGTAGAACTGTAAATCTTACAATTAAAAAGGATAACGATGTTCATTGTATTCAAATTCAAACTTTAAGTTTTGAATACGCAAGTAAATAATGAAGTTGAGAAGTAATGCCTTCGCCCTAGCAATGGTAGAAGTTCAGCGCAAAACTGAGTTAATGCATCAACCATAGACAATAGGTTCGGATTGGTCAGGCTTAAAATTATAGTTAGTGTCTGTTTCGTTAGGAATTAAAATTCAGAAAATCGGGTTAAAAACATCTAAAAAACGGATTCATCACATGCAGGAACCCTCTCCAAATTTTATTACAACAAAAGACCATCTGCGTTACAACACTATATTAACATATGACTTGCTGAGTTACATCATTATATTAACATAGAATTCTCTGAGTTACAACACTGTATTAACTCATGTCGGGTCTTTTTTTGTAATAATTAGTATCAAAGGGTTTTTGGTTAAAATTTTCCCAAATGTTAACATAACTCAAGGTTTTAACTTCATACCAAACAATTAAATGTATTTCAATTGAAAAGTAGTAACAAATTGAGGTTGAATATCTGTCCACAAAGATGTGGAAGCATCTAAGGGAACATGGTAGAGAATGGGATAATTCTGGCCTAGTTCCATGGGCGTGATGAAGACAAACATTATTCTATTAACTCATTATATAGTGTAGATGAAACCAAGTTTTATTACTTATGCATATAGTTGATCATTACTCCAACACTTCGCCTTAAACCTCTTTCTAATCAATCAACCAGCCAATTAATTCTTCCAGACATCCAAACAAACCAAATCCGCAGTTTAATATAATAATATGATAATTAGGTGAAAATTTTGAACTACTCATACACACCGTAGTAATTTACAATTACAGCAACATACTCATCATGTAATTGTTGTTTCCAGTTAACACTTTTGCTGCAACAAAAAGTCGGAAACAGTATGTACGAAGAAATAAAGGATTACAGTTACTGCAACAAAAAATTACAAGAAACAAGAAAGACACTATTGTTCAAATTTAATCCTAGACGAGTCAGCGGTGTGACCACTTCCCCTTAAGCTAAATTTGCCCGCCTTATTAAGATTCAGGCCCCCCTCGGACAATTAGCTCCCAAGATATAACGTCCAATCTCAGCAGCTATTGGAAGCCTTGCAGTAGAAGCTTCGCCGAACTTTAGTGGTGAAGAAACTCTCGACTACTAAAGTGCAAAAAGAAAAACAGAGGAGAATAGAGGAATAGAATTTCTGGTGTTTTTTTTCTCAAATGAAGGATGGGGTATATATATCTGTAGAAAAACGTAACAACTATCTCACCATTAGTAGCAAAAAACGTAACTGATGTAATAAGAACAAAATGTACAGCAATATAATGTTTACTGTTAGTGGGCAGGAGTTTCAAAAATTGAAAATGTAAGGCTATGTTCTCTTTAACCGCAATTTTCCGAATCGAACTGAATGGAATCGAATCGAATGAAGTTTTCACTCAAGTAATGAGCCTAACTCCTCTCATTTAAGTGGAAGAATTGAAGATTGAAAGCTAAAAATCATTCCATGGAAAATGCAAGAAAAGTTATACAAACGACCTCAAGATCGTGTTCGTCATTGGGTTTTTAGTTCAAATTGTGAACTCTAGTATACACAAGCAAACCTTTATACCATTTTCCCCTTCCATTATTTTCCAATGGAACAATTACAATAGCAAGTCCCAACTAGCACACTTTAAGCCAATTTATCATTCACACCTAAATTGGTTACCACCTGTATTTTATACCGTTACGAAGCTTGCGCATCCCACTTCGCAACGAACTAAAGAACACGCAAAACCGTATAATGGAACTTAGATAAATAATTGCTCAAAGTTACCCACTTAACACATTATAACACATGACATTTTTAGCCCTCTCTTGGTTGCCTCTTACAACCATATTTGGTTGACTGTTACAACCAATTCCCCAACATTAGGCTGTAGCAAAGATAAAAAATTCGACGATGGTCTCGCCACCCGGGGAGAAAACATCATGAAGCTCAAACAATACTCCCCGCACCTAAAGCATTACACACATCACAGAAAAAACAACATACTCATACTGCTCCATTTTGCAAGTAGAGATTTCCAACAAATCAAGAGCTTTCCCTCAACTTTTCTCTTGATAGAGGTATTTACAGTGACTCAATAGATCAAAGAATGATATACTAAATATGATTAGACTAACAAAATATGGAGGGTCTACAAGACTACAACTAAGAAGTGGAAAGAAAAGTTGCCTGTTAACAGGCTCGTTCTGTTGAATTACAAAATCAAAAAATCATTGAACAAACCAAATTCGCAAATTCTCTAAACGACTGCGATTTGATCAACCACAAATCCAGTCGGAATCTATTGAGATCCAGAGTCAAAGAATAAAACGCCATTTCTTCCATACTGAATTTATACGAGAAGAGCTATTGTGGCAGTTGTCAGGTCCACAACATATAGATTTTATTTCCGCCTAACAATAAGAACAACTTATTTTGATTCATTGTCAACTAATCAGCACTCTTGAGACTGATCTTTAATTTATTTTGTATCCTTTATCTACAAACTAACTCATGCTGAAAAGGTTGTATTGGGGTTTACACTTTTAGTGATGCGTCCGGTCTTTACATCCCCAACACCCAAAGTTGGATTCAGTTCTCATATATGAGACCTTATAAATGGCCAGCAGGCTTACAATTAATCAAGTTTGCCAGACTTAAGTGATGTACTTCCCACAACCACTATAAAAATGCCATGAAAAATTGTCTTTCATATTAAACCCACTTCTAGATCCGAATCCATTTCTTAAAAAAGCACCCGCAATTCGGATCCGCGAAAAATATTAAAATGGGCAAATGTAAAACATAGATAATTTTTATGTGAATCTAGATGGACTTTTGGACTCTCACTTAGCCAAATGTATCACTGAGACATTTCCACCTGGTGAGAAAAAGTCTTCTCCCTCGACAGGGTTATCCATCCATTATGAGTTTATGCTAAACATACACAATTTGATGTAAAAACCAACATGCTTGGATGGATGTGTGAAAGTCATAATGAATTGTTGTAATTTAAAAAAAAAAGTAATTAAAAAAGAAAAAAGCGGGTCGTCCCGCAAAAATCATGGTGTAAGGTTTTTAATTTGTTTGAATTGCATATGTTTGTTGTGCAGGATTTTCCGGACTTACGAATATATTAAGGACTCTCAAGTAGACATACTCTTAAAAGAATAAGATATCTTATTTGTTTTTATATACTCCCTCCATCCCGATTTAACTTCCCGCATTTTATTTTGAAACGTCACAATTTCAATTTATCATCCCTCAAATGGAAAATCTACTCCTATTTTATTCACTATCTCTCATATACCTTATTAACTATTTCTACTACTTTATAACCATTCTTTTAAAACTTGTGTACGTACCCTTCTTCTTTTTTTTCTTTTAAATTCCTTCTTTTTTTTCCTTTTTTTTTTAATTTTTTTCTTTTATCCCTTACTCTTGTCCTGTTTTCTTCTTCTTTTACACCCTTCTTTTTCATTTGTCCGTTTTCGTTTTATTTACTTTGTTTGAATTTTGTTTCATTTGTTTATTTTAAATGTAATAATAATATTTATCTGATTCACACGTACTTTAAAGTTTTCGAATTATAGTAATCTTTAATTTCAAATATTGTAATTTCAAATTCAACTAATGTAGTTTTTTTAAATTTATGTGATGTTATTATAATTAATTAATGGTATTTAAAGTGAACTAGTACTAACCCGTGGCATCATAAAATTCTTTAAAAATCAAGCAAATGAAATATAATACAGAGTGTAATTTAATAGAGTATATATAACACTACCCCCAAACATTGTTAAACATCTCCTTGTAAACCATATCAGCAGTTGTTTTCAAGTTAGACTTATCACAGTCTTAGGAGTTGTGACATGCTAGAGGACGGGGGTATCTTGAGTTTAATTTGAAATTTTGTTGAGATAGAGGTTCCGGTTGGGCTTGAATCGCTTTTGTGTGGGTGATCGTGTTTTCCTTGTTTTGCTGGACTCCGTTTTGTTTGGCTATTAGTTTTGTTTGAGGCATTGTACTGGTTCTTCTTGTACTTTTCTGGTGTATTTTGTCGAAACATTTCTTATGTTCTATGGAGTAATAAATTTTATTTTTTCCAAAAAAAAAACAGTCTTAGGAGTTGAATTTATCCTACCAATTTAGTTTCCAAATCGAAATGATCTTATTATTATTATCATTGGTTTACATTTGAATAGAGTCCATCAGTTGGAAGTTTCCCTTCATTAAAGTACTTTCTACATATAGTATTGTTTAGTTCTCAAATATAGATCCAAATTTGTAATTATAACAATCCTAGAGCTTGTTTACCCTTCATATTGAGTTCTCAAATAGAATTATCACATTTTTAGAGTATTTATTGATATAATGTGGTTTACACTTAATAGAATATGTTTACCGTTCAAATTAAGTTACTAAGTCATAATTATCTTATTTTTATATTATTTTCTAAAAGCATGGTTTATCCTTCCCTTAGAGTTCTTGGATATGAATTATTCTATTCTTAAAGTTGAGTTTAACCTTTAAATTCAATTTTCAATTGGAAATAATCTCATTGTTAATAGTTTACTCTTCGGATTGAATTACTAAGTTGGAATTATGCCGTTCTTCCAATATTTGTTTGCATTTCTCCTTGATGTTGAGTTTCCAAGTTGGAACTATCTAATTCTCAAGGATGAGTTTACCATTCGAACTAAGTTTCAAGTTTGAATAATATCATTCTTATTGTTGGTTTGACATTTAAATTAAGTTTTCAAGTAGATTTATCTCATTATTATAGTTTATTTGCCATTCAAATTGAGTTTCTAAATTCAAATTATCTCATTTTTATTTACCTTCTAATTGAGTTCCTAAGCTTGAATCATTCATTTATTATAGTTTCTCCCCATGTAGTGCGGTTTATTCCTCGAATTGAGTTCCCAAGTTCTAATTACAGTTGAGTTACTTTTCGAATTGAATTCCCAAATTTGAATCATACGGTGCGTAAATTCATTTATGCTTCGAATTGAGTAACTAATTAAATTGAAATTATACATATATAGTTAGAGTATTTAATCGTATCAAC
>JAIFAC010000206.1:0-107500 GCA_026545765.1 Plantago major | reverse complement strand
TATAAGAAAATAAAATGCCTTAAGTTAGCATTATAATGATGTAGTTATACCTTAAAGGTTACTAAAAAGTACCTTGTAAACAATGATGGTTATGGTTCGCAGCAAGTTGTGTAATCTGCCGAAAATGCCTAATTAAATTGAATGAGCCTATGTACTCCTTATTTGACATTGATTTAAAACATAAGTGCATCTCCAACGCAATTAATGGCACCCATAATATTATCATTACCTGAATTACCCATCTCCCCAGGTTTAGCTTATAAACGGGTAGGGTCCAACCCAATCGAACCCGTTTAAAACTAAGGGGTTAATTGGTTTTCTTTGGTTAAGGTCCTTTGCATGTATACGAGCTGAACCCGTTAATTAATGACATCTACATGTCGGGTAGGGGTTCACTAAAATCAACATGCCCCACCCGTTTGATAATAAGGCCAAATAAGTCCGTTTTCAGATTCTAGGTTATCAAATTTATTTATGTGCATGAGTCTGTATATAGGACTTTAAACTGGTCGAGAACAGCCCGGCATGAATCCGTTCAGGATCCAATGGGTTGATACCCAATATTTTATCTTGCCATTCATTTGTTTCATCGATCAATCCCCCCCCCCCCCCCCCAAAACACAATAACCACATAGTTCCTGATAATTTCAACCTTGAACTTGGATCAATGCAATTGTAAAAAAAAATGTAAGTACAAATTAGAGAAATCCGCTCAGAATTTTAGATGGTCAAGGAGATGCTGGCATGATATCATGTCCGCCACCCTTTGATATAACTGGCTATATATGTCTTGAGTGTCCACCAAATACAAGAACTAATCTATTGAATGGTTTATCATTGACTCCCACTCGCACCTCTCATTATGACCAAGGGCCTAAAACACAAAACATATTATCCATTGTCCGTGCCGGTGCCACAATATTTAAATTTCTCGGAATATCAAACAAATGAAAGACAATACGAAGTATAGTTTAATAACACAAACATAACACTACCTCCAAAATATCCTTAAACACCTACTTGTAAACCGCATTAGCAGTGCTTTCTGTGGGTTTAACCTTCGCGCCGAGTTCATCAGTTAGAATTATTTCATTCTTAAAGTTGAGTTTCAGGTTGTAAATATCAAATTATTAGAGTTGGTTTACAATCCGAATTGAGTTCCAATTTGAATTTTTTCTTTTCTTAGAGTATTTTCCCACAAAACGTGGTTTACTCTTCGAATTAAGTTTTCAAGTTGTAATTATCAAATTTCTAAAGTTGGTTTATATACACTTTAAATTTAGTTGTCAAGTGAGAAGTACGTACCCATTCCTAGAGAATATTTCCATACAATGTGGTTTACCCTTTGAATAGATTCGTAAAATTGTAATCATCTCATTGTTAGAGTTAGTTTGAGTTCCAAATATGCAGCTAACTATTTCAAATGGTGGGTTTCACCTTAGAGTAGACTTTCAAATTATAATTATCACATTCTAATAGTTGGTTTGCTCGTCCATTTGAGTTTCCAAGTCAGATTCTCACATTCTTATAGTTGAGTTTATACTACAAATTGGGTTTCCAAATTTAAAAAATATGATTATTATAGTTGGTTTATCTTCGAATTGAGTCCAGAAGTTGAAAGTACCCCTTTCTTAGTGTATTTTTTTCATATAGCATGATTTAGTCTACAAATATAGTTTCCAAATTAATTATCTCAGTTTTAGAGTTTATTTACCCCTCGAATTGAGTTTTCGAATGGAACTATCACATTCTTAGAGTATTTACCATATAAAGTGGCTTACATTTCTAATATAGTTTTTAAGTTTGAATTATCTCAATCATAGAATATGTTTACCATTCGAAATGAATTCCTATGTCGGAATTATCTCATCTATATATGTTTTCCAAACATCTCGGTTTATCCTCCATCAGAGTTACCAAGTTGAAATTATATTTTCTTATAATTGTTTTGTCCTTCAAATGGAAATCTCGATTCAGAATTATTTCATTCTTAAAGTTGAGTTTCACCTTTGAATTGAATTTCCAAGTTAAATTATCATATTGTTAAAGTACTTTTACCCTTTGGACTGAGTTCTTGAGAGAATTATGTCTTTCTTCCAATGTTTTTTCATATAGTGTGGTTTACTATTCAAACAGAGTTCTCAAGTTCGATTTAACCTTTTTTTAGAGTTGGTTTTACCGTCAAATTAAGTTTCCAAATTGCAATTATCCCATTTTTAGAGTTTGTCTGGCTTCGCGCTGAGTTCCAATTTGGAATTACCTGATTCTCAAATTTGAGCTTACCATTAGAATTTCAAGTTATAGTAATCTCATTTCATAGTCGGTTTGACATTTAAATTAAATTTTAAAGTTTTTCTTATATCATTGTTATAGTTGTTTTGTCATTCGAATTGAGTTTACGTTTGAATTGAGATCCTGAGCTTGAATCATTTCTTTATAGAGTATTTTTCCCATATAATGTGGTTTATTCTTCAAATAGATTTTTCAAGTTGTAATATCTCATTCTTAGAATTGGTTTGACCTTGAAATTAAGTTCCCACGTTAGAATCATCTCATTCATAGATTTTAGTTTTACTCTTCAAATTGAGTTCCCAAGTTTGAATGATCTCATTCATAAAGTTTGTTTACGCTTCGAATTAAGTTACTAAATTTAAATTATCTCTTAATTAGAGTATTTTCCTATATTAGATATTTACAAAATTGACCTTGCTAAATGGCCATTTTTTAGATTAGTACTCACAGTTCGAACGATTACAAATAATTTAAAATTTGTTCTGTAATTTGAAACTAAGTACAAACAAATCCAAAAAGTCAAAATTCTAATTTTTATAATAAACTTTTCTATTTTAAGTTCAATTTTAATCCTCTCCTACAACTTCTACTTAATTTACATTTCAAATTCTAATTCTATACTTCTTTGACCAAACTCCCACCACCATTTCTTCACTTTTTCACCACTACACCCACCCCCCCCCCCCCCCCCCCAACACTTCTTCAATTTTCATCATACCAAAAACTCCACTACCACGAATCACCTTTAAAAAAAAGGTTGAAAAATTTAATATTTTCCGGAGTTTCGGTCATAGCATTCATAAAGTTCGTTTACGCTTCGAATTGAGTTAATTACTAAACTTTTCCTATACGATAATTACAAAATTGACCCTGCTAAATGGCCGTTTTTTTATATTAGTACTCACAGTTAGAATGATTACAAATAATTCCAAATTCCGTATGTAATTCGAAACTAATTACAAACAAATCCAAAACGCCAAAAAATTCCTAATTTTTTGCCTTTTCTTTTAATCCTCTCCTACAACTTCTACTTAATTTACATTTCAAATTCCAACTTTATACTTCTTTGACCAAACTTTCCACCTCCATTTCTTCCATTTTTCACCACAACCACCCCCCCCCCCCCCCCCCACACACACACACACACACACATCTTCTATTTCCATCATACCAAAAACTCCACCACCACGAATCACCGTCAAAAAATAAGAAAAGGTTGAAAAAGTATAATGTTTTCTGGAGTTCCGGTCATAGCTTCCGTGGAGGCTCTGAACGGAGCTCCAATATTAAAAAAAAATAAAAAGAATGAGCGGTTGTAATGTAAGAAATTTGAACACTTTTAATTAATTTGATCAGAAAACTTAATTTGTTGTACTAATTTAATTTATTTGTAAGTTTTCATCACAAGATTAATATGTAATTGGACCAAACAATAAGAGTATTTTATATAAATCACCATAACTATAATGTGGTTTTTACTCTTCGAATAGAATTTCACAGTTGGAATTATATGACTCCTAGAGTTGGTTTGACGTTCGAATTGAGTTTCCAAGTTATACGATTGTTTCATCCTTAGAATCGACTTTCATACTTGGACCTATACCATTTTAAAGTTCGCCCTAACCTGTCAAATTGAGTTCATAAGTTGGAATTATCTCTTAGAGCATTTCTCATAGAGTGTAATTTATTATAGTTCCCATGTTTTAATTATCTCATTCTTAGCTAGCTTACCATTGGAATTGAGTTATCAAATTGAAATTATTCCATTTATGTATTATTTTCTCTTTCAAAGGTGTTACCCTCCTAATAGAATCCCAAGTTGAAATTTTTAGAGTCGGTTTACCTTCAAATCGCCTCAAGTTAAGATTATCCCATTCTTATAATGGTTTCTAATATGTTGTTGTTTATCCTTGGAATGTAATTTTCAAATTGTAATTATCCATTTCATTGAGATGGTGTGCCATTCAATTGATCTCACAAATTGAATTTATGTCACTCTTAGAGTTGATTTTACACATTAAATTTTCCTTTCACATATTTACATACTTTATTCGAATTACAATTAATGATAAATAAACTTACTAATGATTTAATTCGAAAACACAATACTCCATTCATATAAATAATACTCAATTTTGGAGAAATCATGCCACGAGACTCGATGCAATCACCTTATGCGGTACCTTACTACTCAATTCTTATGACTCCTCACACTAAATTAACTTTCAAAGTTTGAATTATCTCATTTTTGAGTTTAGTTACCATTTTTCTATATAGATGAATAGGTACTACCTCCACTTTTTTTCTTCTACTATTCTACGGATTGTTCAAACACATCAGAAATTTTGAAATTCAAAACGGGAAGCTCAATATATTTAAAGGTTAATTACAAATTTATCAAAAAAAAATACCATCTAATTTTGGGACCTATAAAATATCTAGGATCTTAGATTATATATGGATGTGAGTAAGAATTAGAGTGAATGTAATTTTAACAACAAAGTGCTTAATTCGCCTATGAATCGACAATTAATTAGTAGAAGAATTAGGTGATAACACAAACCTATATAAAAAGAGAAACCCTAGTGGAGAATTTTCATACTCCATTCTACAACTCGCTTGCATGTCTCGGATTCTTCTGCTTTTCCAATCTATCGAGTCCTAATAAATCTCCGAGAGAGCTTTATGGAAAGATTAAAAGAGACGTACAAACATTATAGTTATATAAAAAACATTAGAACTTTTATTAAGAATACCAGTGATATACATAGATAAAAAAATTATATAATATGTTCACTCATAAAACAATACTGTTTAAAACATTATGCATATACTTAAGAATATCAATCCGTTTCTAAAGTCCTTCACTAATACACGTTCTTTCAAGACTTCGTGACCTTGTCCCACTTTACCAAACACAAATAGATTTCAAAGGTTTATTTTTAAGATCGAGTTTAATTTCACCAGATTTGGAAAAACACAACTCGGCTAGATGAAAATCATACTCCAAAGTTGAAACAGGTCACTTGATTTCTATTCATTTGTTTCTAACATGTTCGTCTTCTACTTTTACAAAGGGTTTTGGATATGAAAATTTTCAATTGATTTCAAAGTAACTTCACCAGATGATAGGGAAAAACTAAATCGAGTAGATGAAAATCCAACACATAATTGCGAAATCAATCTCGATCTTCAGGTTTTGTCTATATTGTATACGAAGTGAGTATAACATCGTGTTGTATATAATTGACAATAACAATATAACTCTTGATCTAACATATTTTAGAACGGAAGATGTTAAACATCAGGAACATTCACCAGAGGTAGTTTTTTTAGGTGTAGTTGTTGAGGATCGGGGTTATAAGCAATCAATGGAATTCGATGTGTTTTTAAACTCATTCAAACCCAGATCTGCAATGTACCCGATCTCCCCCACTCTCGCTTTTTTTATCTTTTGTTTTCTGAAATGTGTTCATAAACCTAGAAATATTTATCTACAACATGTTACCCCACTGTCGAACTCGGATATGTAAAATCATTAAAGATACTGATCTCGTGCATTATATTTATGTAACTGGATTTAACCTTATGCACTTCATCAGTACATAAGTTAATGTCAACTGCTTTTTGTTGTTTGCGAGGTTAGTAGCAACGATAGAATGAGTTTTACAAATGTTAGGCAGCGATAGAATACTATTTCAGCTAATAGCATTTTAGTATCATGCATTGATGATAAGAACATTCTTCTCATTGAGTTGATAAAAAATCCATGAAATAGCTTGTGGAATGTCGTCTTGCTATGAGTGAGTTTTACAAATGGACCCGTTCAAGATTTTACATAATTGCAAGCAGTCAATTCTATAAACTAACCAAAACATGAATTGACCAAATATACTCAATCTATCAAAAGCCAGAAAAAGAATGAGTATGATTTTAATAGCCATTGGAAGCTTGAATACACTTAGCAAACCAAAGGTAACTTCAATGGATCGGCTCGATGGTAGGTTAAACCTCGACGCTTGAATGGCAAATGTTCTATACAAACTTTAGAATAAAAACGGCCTTTATAATATATATAGATTGGGATAAAATACCTCATTTTTAACCCGCCACGCCTTCATAACCCTCATCTTTTGACGGCAACACGACATTACGATCTCAAGTTGTAGGTCGGTCGGTAATTGTAGTATTTCGATGGTCGATTCAAGTTCGACTTTTTGTCGCTTCATGTTGTATACGCAAGGTACAGAGATGGAAAACATAGCTTCACGATTGAACATTAAATTCTTAAATGTAAATAGGTTGTTTTAAATATTGGATTACTTATATGTATCAAAACTACACTGATAAAATATAAAATTTTCGGAGATTAGATTGATATGAATGGCCTTTAACTTCAGAGAGACATTATTATAACTAAACTATCACTTAAGCTATGATTTCGACATATAATTATTAAGGTATCACAAAAAGTAATAGGCTACAACTAATGCTAAAATGTATAAATGTATGTAAAACATACCTGTTAAAGCAGATATTTGAAGAACTCAGTTGACTACAATTAAAAGATCCACTATGTTTGTTAACACAAAATCTCCCCCACTGTGAACAAAAAAGAATTATTAAAGAGATGTAGACATTAGAAAGTAAAAAGCCCTACAAAATGATATAGCAGTATTCTTACCCATAGCAAAGTATTATGTTTCCTGGAGATGTTTCCGAATATGAATTTGTGAATTAGAAACTAATTAATTGTGTTTGTTGAAGAATGACCGGATGATTTATATAGGAAATGTATGATAACAACCATATCGATTTTAATCCAAATAAACTATTGTTTCTGGAAATTCAAATAGGAATTTAGAAATCTTAAGAAACAAATTTTCACGTGAAAGCAAAATGTATTTTAACTATAATTATATTAGGTAATCCTTAAAAGTAGGGATTTTTTTAAACTAATTACTTTATTCGATGATACAGGCGTACAAGAGAAGAAAAATTCAAATAAATCTAGGGTTTGGATGCATCAAATATTAGTGAATTATAAACCATTTATTTTGAGGAATTTGCCACATCAGCATTTTGCATACGTGACATAGCTCTTCTTTCATCTAGACCATCACTTTTATCATATATATAGATTCATTTTTAAGTCTTCGAAATGCAACTTGGTGATGAATTTTTTCAAAACATAGTATTTACTAATAATAGATTTTTTGTAACAGCCCGAAAATTCGCATTTTGAATTAAGACATTCTAGAGCGTACCGAGCATTAGAGTGTAGTTCGTAAATCGTCATTCCTTGGCCCAATTATTTTCTATTTCAATTTTAACCCAATTTACCCTTGTAAGCCCATTTTCTAACCCATTTTCGAGTCATTAAACTCAATTAACCCTATTTTATTTCTATCAGCAGTTACATATGTCATTACGTTTTTTTCTTCTTCTTTAGACATTCATCGTCCATTTTCTTCTTCCAGGCAAGTTCCCGTAAGACTTGCACCAACGTATCTATGATGTTATTTGTGATTGTAATTTTTCATATATCTGATTCTCCATGATTATGATGATATGTTCTTAATTGAGATAATATGGATGTGAGTTAGCTAGAGAAGTTACATGTGAATTTATTACCTTAGAGCAACTCTGTCGCACTTTGAAAGGACCATGGACTGATTATTACTTTTTGTTCGATAAGTTCACGTTCTGGTAGCTAGTTGGGAACTTTGAAGGTGTATATTCATATGTAATGTTAGTGTAAGGTTTTGCACAGCTGAATGGTACTTAGTTATCGAGGCTCTGTCAACTTGTTTTATTAATTTGGGCATGATTATTGCTATTTGCTAGTATAGAACTCAACTTCTATGTTGAATGAACACAATTGGTTAATTAGCAGAACTAATTATTGGTGAGTAGAACATGACAATTGTATTGGCCTTTGAATTTCTTCCTCCAGTTAATAGTAAAGTATATTCTGTTTGAATTTCATGCCATGATTTACTTGAAATAAGTGAGATTATTCAATAATCTTGTCCACTTGTGAGTGATCTCATGCGTTGTTACTAGTTAATCCATCATTGTTCTCCTTTCAGGTTTGTAGGTGTTTTATCAGTTTAGTTATGACTCTGTACCTAGCTTTCTTGATTAGTTGGTTGAAATTTTACTCCTGCACTTGTCTGTTTATTTAGAAGATATCATGCTTAATTTCAATATTGTTTATACACACACATTAACCCATTCATTAATGAATTTAGAGTTTAAAAGCAAACATTCACTTTAACAAGACGTTAAAGGGTTTGAAGTAAAGAAAGTCTTTCAAGTTAAAGATAAGTAAAGGGGCTCGTAGGAGAGTATCCTGGTATTTGTGGCGCAGTTATTAGTTCATGTTCAGCGGATAGGGACCGAGGTCCTGAGACCGTCAGATTTTCTTTATTCAACGGATAGGGCCACGAAAGTGACCTGAAGCCGGCAGATAGCCACCATGGCTAAGATAGGAACCTACGATGCCAAGTGAGCTCGCGATCATGTTAATTTTCAAGTCATGTTTAAGAGTAAAGTTCAAGTTTAATTTTCAAGAAGTTCAAGAACAAGTTCAGGTGTTAAGTGTCATGCAGGTCAAGTCAGGTCATAGGATTGCATTGCATTAAATCAAGACTAAAAGATTTAAAAGACAAGATAGAACCTTAGGTCATGCATCAATATGGTCAGAAGCGACGGATAGATCCGCCGCCACAGAGCATGATCCGTCGCCCAACTCGCGACGGATGGGCGACGGATATTAATGCCGCCGCCCACCGGAGTCGTAGTGACGGATAGATAATCCGCCTCCCAATTCGACGGATTATCTTGTTTGACCCTTTTTTTATTTTTTAAAAAATCGATCATCATTTACGATAGATTCTATACGTCATAAATCATGTAATCGATAGAATCTATCGTCGCCTAAAGGTATTATTGAATTAGTGACGAATCTCAAATTCGCCACAAGATATTATTTTTTTAAATTTTATTTTTTAATATTAATCTTTGTTTTTCGATTTCACCTATTTAATCAATATAATGCTCGATAATAAATCAATTATACGGAAAATATTTCAATAAATGATAAATCAAAAATGTAATATCCGAATAAGTCTAAATTACCCGAACAAGTCTAAATATAATATATCCGAACGTACATACACTACAAGAAAACATGATAATTATCCGTCGCTAAACCCTTAGCGACGGATAGACGCCCATCTTAATGACGGGCGTCTCTAAGGTGAATTAGCGACGGATTTTTATCCGTCGCTAATAGCCACGGATGTGGCGACGGATAGGGTGTTGACCCTCCGTCGCCATTAGAGACGGATAATTATCCGTCTCTAATCGAATTAGGGCTAGAACGCCCTAATTCGTTGTTTAGCGACGGATAATTATCCATCGCTAAATAACGAATTAGGGAGTGCTACCCTAATTCGTAGTTAGCGACGGATAACTATCCGTCGCTAAACTACTGTTTTTTTTACATTTTTTTTAAAATTATTTTATAATTTAAAAACCTGTTTTTTCAACCAATATAATAGTGATATGTCACAAAGGGGAAATTGCATTAATTAACAACAACGATTCGTCCAAAAAACAAATTATCCAAAATAAAGTCTGCATATCCGAATATAAATCCAAATATCCAACAAAGTAAAAAGTAGCATATTATCCAAAACATCACAACATCACTAAGACGAGGGGCCGGGGTTAATCTGGCTCATATACAAGCGGCACAGCTCTTCCATCCTCTGATTCATACGAGCCTGCTCATCCCTGAGATTTTCAATCTCACCGAGAGGAGTCACCGCTGATTCACCATATGCTCGACCGCCTGTGTGTAAACACGACCATGTCCCCGAGATTGTCATTGACACGGAGAAGCTCGCATCGTTGTCTCGCCATAACTACTAAGACAATAAACCCGACTTTGTCGGGTGGGTCGACCAGAAAGATCCGGTCTTGTTCTTCCACGGACAACTCCTCACCTCGAGCAGCTCTCCGCAATGATCCGCTTCCACCTCACTGTAATAGTCAAGTGTATACTAAATGAGCTACAATTTCATATTTAATTTATAATACATGCATATACAATCGTAACACTTAGCAAATACACATACCGCAATAATCTCGGACTGGTCCACCCAACGCTGCTTTGAACTTCCCATCTTCATTTGCTCTAGGCAAATCTTGGGTTGTTCAGTTCACTAAAGAACATTATATATTGCAACAAGTAGTTAGTAAGTTGGTAGGAATGCAAACAAGTGGTAAATTGGTATAAATGAAAGCAATACACATGTGTACAAATCATGTTGTAATCAGAACACACATATATACTTACCGACATCTGGCGATCAAGGATAACACTGTGACCTGTAGTGGTGCTCGGCAGAGCCTTGCCATCTCAAGGCTCACCAAATTGCTCGCCTGTTTATAGACTGATCCTCGACGTGATTAATGCTCCAATACTCATGCCACATAGCCCACTCTTCGTCCCCAATATGCCCATCGAGGCGGCTTTCCTTTGTCTCAGATTTTTCATGTCACCACCATATGCCTATATGTCAGAGCCCAAATTCTCGAAAACAGGCCACATCTGGGGAATAAGGCCAGTCGGAATGTAGTATTTTTTCTACATTCCAATTTCATTCAAAGTAAAAATTAATGCCCCAAGGTCACAATTTCAAGATAAACAATGGTACATTTCACCCAAGTGGCTAACATACCACACAAATTGTCCTAGAATTTACTAACACAATGGTGACTAACATATCACCCAAGTAAGTGGCTAACATACCATACAAATTGTCCTAGAAATTGCTAACACAATGGTGACTAACATATCACCCAAGTAAGTGGCTAACATACCACACAAATTGTCCTAGAATTTACTAACACAATGGTGACTAACATATCACCCAAGTAAGTGGCTAACATACCACACAAATTGTCCTATAATTTACTAACACAATGGTGACTAACATATCACCCAATTAAGTGGCTAACATACCACACAAATTGTCAAACTAGTTCATTAATCGATTCTCTCTACAAATAAAGCATTGTAACATTTACCACAACAAATTGTAACATTTAAGCTTACCCAAGCTCATCAAAGTAGAAGTGCTTGCCTAAACCTTCAAGCAGGCTCCACTTTTCGCCTCCCTGGCCCGGCAACTCCCTCCTAAGCTTGAATATCTCATGCAGGTCATCTGAAGATTGCGGAGGCCATAACCTGCAGTTATGAATGACATATAGAAGAGTACATATATTTATTAGACAATTCATGTGACATATATATAAACACTTATCTTAAGTTATGTTCTACAAATGTATATATATAATACTTACTTCCTCCTGCCATTAGGGAACAACACCAACTTCCCCTCCCACATAGCACCATCGACGATCTCGGTATATGGACACCGTCAAAGTGGTAATCGTCTAGCCCATAACCACTACTAGACGTCCCCATGCTCGATCCACTGTGAGTCTGACTAACATGAGAGTAGCTGCCCGATCCACTGTGGCTACTCTCAGAATCACAGAACCCGGTCCCACTAGAGCTGAACTGTAACTACACTTTCTTTGCCGGGGCATCTGCAAAAAGCACATGACAAACACAAACAAATTGTATTAGTATAAATGAAGACATGAATTGGCATGTAATGGGAAAAGTAAGCATATAACAATTAAGATACATATACTACTCTACACTACACATATACTCTGATCCTCGTCACCAATGGTTAAGTCTACATATATGTCTTCGTGCAGGTCAATGTACTCATCACAAGCGTTCACAGGATTTCTAGCTGTTTCATCGACAACCTCTTCTTGGTACGAGTTGGTAGTTGATTTGTCCTTATGAACGTACTCAACTCTGGAGCGGGCTTGTATGTGGATCGCTGCCAACCAGTCTGCCTTATCGCGTTTTAGGCTTCGATATTCAATGAACATCACTTGACGTGGCTGATCTGCCAAGATAAAAGGTTTGTACTTAGTACGGTACCTCCTCCTATGGTTAATCTCAACCATTTGATATTGCTCGTGCACCCTCATACCATTTTGACCGGGATCATACCAGTCGACATCAAACTGAACGGTTCTTTTCAGAGGCACACCGGCATATTCAAGCCTCACAATTGGTTTAAGTTTTCCATAGAAATCAAACAAATCATCACCTCCATTTTGATCAGCCCCTTTCACACACACCCCACAATTGCTAGTAGACTTGGACGTGTCAGAATCCATTATGTGAAATCTAAGACCATTTACTATATACGATGGAAAACGGATACTCGATTGAATGGCCCCTCTGCTAAAGACTGTAAGTAAGGACATGTGACTTGGTTTACAGGATCTCGGACATAGTCCCCGAACCAATCAGGAAATTCAATTGGCAACTTCTCTTCAAGCAGTTCTTCAAGTGTGTCATCTGCCATATTTGGATCCATCTTCGCATAACGCTTTTGAAAACGTCAGGACATGATGACATGATCATTAGATAGTAGTTAGAAGTTCAAATTTATGTGTTATAATAAGTAAGCTGCTCACCTAGCAAAGATCTTCATAAATTCATCAACTTCAGCACAGTTCGAGAGGACATAATAGTGGACTGCCTTCACCTCCTTATCCGTCACCATTCTCAGATTCCTTTTCCCATAGGTCTACCGAGATCCTAAATATTGAAAGTGTAACTTCATCATCCTCTCGAACTTCATACGGTTCCATTTCCGGCCTAGATGCCTTAGTGGGCATGTGGTCCAAAGTAATAGCCGAAGATGGCGCCTCGTCTCACGATGCATTGCCATCGACCTCAAAGCTTACCTTTGTTGCGACATACTTCTTCAATTTTCCCAAATACCGTAAGTTGTATATATATTTAGGTAAGATAATGTTCCTTCTAAATAAGAACATTTTAAGTAAATGGATGCCTTTATTACACACCTCTCAATGGATACATCCATCGACATCGAACCGTCCAGCAAGTCTCGCTTCATGTGGAGGTGAACCGCAAGTGCTCCATAGAATCAAAGAAGCTCGTGGAAAGATACGCCAAGCTTGCATAGAATCAATGGTATGTCGCTTTCAAGATTTGCTAACACTTCATCCTCAAGCACCTCGAGCATAAATTCTTGAAAAATAAGCTCAGATCGTGAGAGCGCCCATATAGCTTAGGTAGTAGTTCTCAAAATGCAACAGGAGAAGCCTCTCCATGAACACATGGCAATCGTGGCTCTTCATCCCATACATCTTTGTCTTCTTAAAATCCACACACCTCCCAAGTTCGATGCATAACCGCCGGGAACTTCAATCCTCACCCAATCAAACAAATTTTGTTCCTAGCTTCAATGTCAATTGTAGTCAGCCTTGGGCCACAATTCCTTATCATTCCACTTTGTCAACTCCGCCTATTACAAAATGTATCCAACTCAGATCTAGATTTAATCAGATCCTTTGTTTTCTCGTAATGTTGCAGATCGTGTTGAAGCGCTTTTAACACGCTCTTCTCAATGTGCATGAAATCCAAGTTGTGACGGATAAGAAGAGTGCTCCAATAAGGCAAGTCCCGTAAGATGCTTCTCTTCTTCCATCCACAATTTTGCTAATTTTATCGCTATGCTTCTCCACCCAAGTTCGCCATTTCATAAGACCCAACATTTCTATCTCTGCAAGTATATGTGCACCAGTAAGTTTTGTCGGGGGCCCTTTCATTTCTACTCGACCCTTCAAGAATTGAGTCTTGTTCTTCCTGAACGGATGATCTTTTGGTAGAAACCTACGATGTTCAAACCAACATTCCTTTCCGCCTCCTTCGCTAAATGCACTAATGTCGCCCAAACAATGTGGACAAGCATTAAAGCCCGCGGTTTTCCTTCCAGATAGCATGGAGTAAGTCGGAAAATCACCACGGTCCATGAGTGCCGCTTCAAGTTGAAGTTCTTCTTTGACACATCATATGCTGGGATACCTTTTTCCCACAACTCGATCAGCTCCTTAATTAGGGGCTGCAAGAACACATCCACATTCTGTCCTGGATCATATGGACCGGGCACCAAAGCAGTCAAGAACATGAACGGTTCCTTCATGCACTCACCGGGGGGCAGATTGTACGGTGTCAGCATAACTGGCCAACAAGAGTACTTCTGGTCACTTCCAAAGGGGTTAAAACCATCGGTACAAAGGTCCAATCAGACATTTCTAGTTCACCGCAAACTCCGGATAGCTCTCGTCAAGTGTTTCCATGCAGTGAGTCCGATGGATGCTCCATTCTACCCTCTCCGGGATTACTCTCTCCTTGTGCCACCGCATTTTATCAAGACAAGCACTTGAAGCGCATAACCTCTTCAAACGAGGTGCTAGAGGAAATACCACATTTTCTTATGTGGGAGATTTTTCTTCGACGCTTTCTTCGAGGTGCCCTCCTTGTAACGCTTGTACCGTCCTTACCACGTAACTTGCACTTCAAAGAGATCTTTATCCTCCTCCCAATAAATCATGCACATACCCTCACAACAATCTATGGTTTCCATGGGCAACCCCATCCTCGATCTTTTCTTCACCGTAAAAGTCAGGAACTAGGTTCGTTCGACAAAGTCGACATTACTTGTACCCATTCATTGAAGCTCGATTCGATTGTTGGCCATTAGCCTTACAACTCATTAGCCGAGCCAACAATGACAATTCGTGTGCTTACACCGGATAAATCGGCTTTTCATGGATTCCATCAAGTCAAGAAGACTGATCCTCGTGGATTCGGAGGCTCCTCCGCATCCCCCTACATCGGGTTCTCGGTGTCCATGAACTCGACCCGCAATATCATATACCATTTGCTCAACCTGCTCATGATCATTATTAGCATCGATGTAGAAGTATTTTGAGTACTTCCCATCACAGCTTCGCTTTTTTTACGCTTCTCCAAATTCTCATAATTCATGAACGGCCAGTATGTCTCACCATGAGAAGTCCATATCATACTCAAATACAAACCCTTACGTTTCAAGTGTTCCACTACCGCTTCGAGGTAAAATTGCTTATTTCTACATTTATACTGGTACAAGGACACTTCATCATCCCCCACTCAAACAATTAGTCTAAGGTTGCAAATGTAACGTAAGGCATCAACCCTTCCACAAAACTAGGTAAAACTCTCCCATTAACTATCCTTTGGTACATCCATGAACGATCGATGTTCATCGGATGATTATATAACCCGACACGCTTGAATTGATTAGATCGTATTTTTCAACTCGATTCCCATTTTCCCATTTCTTGCATGTTATAAAGTTTTTGTCCCTTACCAAAATTCCCATTACAAATAAAGCATTCCAACCCTTTAATACGAATTTATAAATTATAAATTACATGCATTTTACGAATGTAATCACCAAATTATATCAACACACTTCATTAATTAAATTTCATAATTTATAATCTAGTACATGTATAAATTTATCAAATGAAACAATTGCAAATCTTAATTAACATACTTAACATACTTAAATCAAAACTACGACATACTTAACATTATACTAATTAACAATTCAAATAATTTCACATCTCAAAGTTAATTAACTAGCTAGTAAACATACAATTACAATTGCTTAAATTAGTCTAAATTAACTAAATTTTCCAAATATGTCAAAACGTTAGGGTTTCAAAACGAGGTACTAAATCTTCATAATTTTACTAAATATACACCCATATCAAATTAATTAAACGTCCAACATACTTACAAACATACTATACTAAAATTCAAATTCACAATCAATATATATCAATCAGACATCTCAAAGGTAAAACATTACCTAATTACATCTAAACTAAGTACTATATACTCTCCATTTACATTCAATTGCTCAAATTAGTCCAAAGTAACAAAATTCCCAAATACAAAAAATTAGGGTTTACCTTCGAATCCGGAGAAATGAGCGGATGGAATTTGAAATTGACGGCAGAATTGAGCTCCTTGATTCACGAGCTCGAACGCATACCTAAGAATGGACAAAATGGTTGAGATTTGGACCGAATGGCTTTAAGCTAAATGGGAAGAAGAGAATGGGGAAGGAAGCATTCGCTCAGAAAATCGGAATTCTAGCGCCGGATAGACTATCCGTCGCAAGAGTTCCAGTTTATTTTTAAAATATATTTTCCCTTTTTTTTTCTTGGTCAACGAATCTAGCGACGGATAGATTATCCGTCGCTAGGTTTAACGACGGATACGACTATCCGTCGTTAACTAAAGACGGATAGGCTTATCCGTCGTTAAACCTAGCGACGGATTTTATCCGTCGCTAGAGCTAGCGATTCGTCGCTAGCTAGCGTTCGTCGCTATTCTTCCGTGGCTATTAACAGGCTTTTTTGTAGTGATAGTACATATACATAACTAGCTACCAGACGGGGGTGGGTCAATAATCGACATGAAAGCTTCCATTCAGAATCAAGGCGCCGTTTCTCCCTTCGTTCTCTTGCGCCGCCCATCTCCTCCTTTGTTCTTCGTCACGCTTCCATCTTCGAAGTTAGTCGTGCAACATGTTCTGCGACATGCAACTGCACCATATCCGAGACCTGGGCCTGTGTGAAAACCGGACATCTAGACTGCTGGATGATGATGAGGAGCACCCCGGACTAGCCAAGCTCAAACCGAGGCTCCCAAGTCCATATATTTGTCCTTTGATGTCCGGTTTGTTGACCTCTAATAAGATGTTGTCAACTTGTTCAGTTGACAGCACATCACCCGTCTCTTCCTCCCTCGCCACTCGAAAGCATCAACCTCAAATCAAATCGTAAATGGCAGATATCATGATCAGTTATTGTTTTTCAAAAATAACTTGTAATAGTGTACAAATATGAACTTTAAGCAGCATAAACATACCGCAATAGACTCGGCCCGAAAGTCAGTCCATACCCCGCCCTTATGCTTGACCTTCTTGAAGATGTCATACTTGGATTTCACCTCCCCCCATGACATCTGAACAATATATATAGTCAACAATTTATCATCTCACAAGTAATAGAGCAGAGACACAATACATACACGTAATGCTAGATTGAAAAAAAAACATATATATACTTACCGATTGGTAATAATCAGTGAGAGTAGATCGCCTCCCAAGGTGGTGAACGGCCCTTCCTGCCGATCGATCGAGACGCCAGTTCGCTTGTTGATGTAGGCATTATTCTCGACATCAGTTCGAGACCAGTAGGCATCCCAAAGGGCCCACTCCTCTGCATCAACCTGTGGAGGCATTGGGCCATTCCGATCCCGAATGGCTTTCCAAGTATGGACCATATCCCTGTACAGTTTAGATCCCACATTCTCGTAAACACGCCAGATCTGGGGGATGAATATGCTGGGAATGAAGTACTCCTTCTACATTCCCAATTTCATACAACATCTAAAGTCAATATATATAACGTCACCATGTTACATCAATTTAATAAGATACAACAACATAACAGATATGTTGACATTCCCAATTTCATACAACATCCAAAGTCAATATATATAACGTCACCATGTTACATCAATTTAATAAGATACAACAACATAACATATATGGTGACTAACATATCACCCAAACAAAGTGGCTAACATTCCACTCACATATAGTGGCTAACATACCACTCACATTGTCCTAAATTTTACTAACACAATGGTGACTAACATATCACCCAAATAAAGTGGCTAACATACCACTCACATACAGTGGCTAACATACAACTCATATTAAAACGATTATAATAACAAATAAAGGAATGTCATATTTTAACTTACCCGCAGCTCATCAAAGTACTCGGTCCTCATGCGGTCCGAGATGTGAGACCAACACTCACCACCCTGCCCCGGTGGCTCTCCCCTGCTCCGAAAGATGTCACCTAGTTTGTTGTGGACCTCCCGAGGTCATAAACTGTTGTCAATGTATAAGATACAAGAAACAAATATTTATTACTTTAGTACAACAATTTATACTTATCAACTATCATAAGTTATGGTCTACATATTTAAGAAGAATGTATAATACTTACTTGGCAGGACCAAGAGGAAAAATCACAGGCAACCCGTCCCACGTAACGTTGGGATTCTGTGCATCCCACTCGAGGTAGGGACACTCGTCCTCCTCCTCCAGCCTCAGGTCCGGCTAACTGGTAGAGCCCCGCTATGATGGTGGTGGGGTCTCAGAACTCGAGACCACGCCTCGACTATCAGAGCCCTCACCTCGCCTCGTCTCACCCAAAGACCATCAAGCCGGCCGTGGAGGGGGGGAGAAAAAGTGGTCTCCGTCATGGCATCTGCAAAAATATGTAACAAATACAATAAAATGTGTTAGTATGAGTTATAATACAGAACAAATTATAAATAACACATGTAACCATTTTTCATGCAGAACAGAAATACTCAAGTGTTATCAACTACTAACTAGTTATAATACACACATATACCGTTATCGCATTCCTCTAAGTCTACATATTGGTCCTCGTGCGCATCAAACAACTCATCATCCGCTTCTATGGGATTTTCGCTTGTTTATCGACATCCTCTTGTTGGTACGAGTTGGTAATCGAGTCGCCTTTCTCAATGTACTCCACTTTCGAGCGAGCACGCACTAATAGGTATCGCAACTAACCATTCCGCTTATCTTTTTTCGCTTGGATATTCAAGAAACACCACTTGTCGCTTTGAGTCGCCAAAATAAATGGTTCATACTTGGTTCGCACTCTTTTTCGTTCACATCAACCATTTCATACTTCGCTCTTCCTCGCACTCTCCGGATTAGGATCATACCACTCAACATCAAACAAGAAGGTTCTTTTCAATGGCAAGCCGAGATATTCAATCTTCACTATTCGTTTCAGCTTCCCGTGGAAATCAAACAAAGCAGCGTCTCCATAATCTGCACCCTTAACACACACCCCGGAGTTTCTTGTCGCCATGGCCGTGTTACATTCAGTCGTGTGGAACCTAAGGCCATTGACTATATAACCTGGGAATGTGTAGACCTTTTTGGATGGTCGTCATGCGAGAGCCTTTAAGTATAGGCATGTGACGTTGTTAATAGGATTCCAGACATACTCTTTGAACCAATCTGGAAATTTTGATTCCATTTTTTAGTCAAGTAGTTCCTCTAGTGTATCCTTTGTCATCTGAGGATTTTCTTCCAAACAACGCTTTTTGAAATCACTGCAAACATTGATTCGATGATAAGTCTATAATTGAAGTAGAGACTTATGTAGCTATATTAAAATTTAAAGAAAGTGTTGCTCACCTCGCAAATAGCAGCATATACTTGTCAACCTCAGCACAATTCGTGAG
Source organism: Plantago major (assembly GCA_026545765.1). Taxonomy (NCBI): domain Eukaryota; kingdom Viridiplantae; phylum Streptophyta; class Magnoliopsida; order Lamiales; family Plantaginaceae; genus Plantago; species Plantago major. Next base: position 87,864 of record JAIFAC010000206.1, on the reverse strand, counting down.
GACATAATATTGAGTTGTTTTCAACTCCTTCCCCGTAAGATATTCTTTCTTAGCTCCACCAAGAGGTCTCCCTGATACCCTAAAGACAGATAGGGACAACGCATCATCCGCTTGAACTTCGAATGTGTCTGCGTTTCGAGCCGACCTTGATGTCTTCGTAGGGACGTGCTCATCAAAGTAATAAGAGCAGAAGGTTGCAGTTTCCTCTCGAATGTAGGCATTGGCAATCGATCCTTCAGGTTTACCTTTGTTGTTCACATACTTCTCCAATTTCCCCAAGTACCTCTCGAATGGGTACATCCATCGATACTGAACCGGTCCAGCAAGTCTCGCTTCATGTGGAAGGTGAACCGGCAAGTGCTCCATAGAATCAAACTAGCTCGGTGGAAAGATACGCTCGAGCTTGCATAGAATCAATGGTATGTTCTTTTCAAGATTTTCCAACACTTTGTCATGAACCACCCTTGTGCCTAAATTTTTGAAAAATAAGCTCAACTCTTGATAGCAACCATACATGTTTAGGTAGCAGCTCTCGAAATGCTATCGGGATAAGCCTCTCCATGAACACATACAGTCGTGGCTCTTCATCCCAAAAACCTTTGTCTTCTTCAAATCCACACACTTCTCTAAATTTGAGGCGTAATTATCTGGGAAACTCAATGCCCTCACCCAATCAAACAAAATTGACCTAGATGCATTGTCAATTGTGTAGCACGCCGCCACTTACCTTTCTCATCCTTGTTTGTCAACTCAGCCTTTTACACCACGATCCAACTCGGCTCTAGACTTCAGATTGTCCTTTGTTTTTCCCTCAATATTGCAAAGTGTATTGAATAAGTTCTCAACACGCTCTTCTCAATGTGCATGAAATCTAAGTTGTGACGGATAAGAAGATCGCCCAATAAGGCAAGTCCCGTAAGATGCTTCTCTTCCTCCAACCACAATTTTACCAATTTTCTCGTTATGCTTCATCCACCCAAGTTCACCACCTTCATAAGACCCAACCTATCAATCTCCGCAAGAATTTGTGCACCAAGAAGTCTTGTCGAGGCTTTTTGTTTACGACTTTATTTTTCAAGAATTGATCCTTGTTCTTCCCGAACTAATGGTCACTTTCTAGCAACCTCACGATGACAATCAAACCAACAAAATTTTCCACTACCCTTCGCCTAAATGCATCAAGATCCTCCAAGCAATGTGGACATGCATATTTCCTCAGCTTTCTTTCCGTATAGCATGGAGTACGCAGGAAAGTCACCACACCCAAAGAAGAGTTGCTCTCAAGGTGAAGTTCTTTTGGTCGACACATCATATGCGGATACCATCCGTCCACAACTCGATCACTCCTTGATTAGGGGTTGCAAGAAAACATCCAAAGTCACCCAGATCTTTCGCCTGTGCACCAACGCAATAAACATGAATGGCTCCTTCATGCACTCACCGAGGGGTAGGTGTGAGCATAATCGCCAACAAGAGTATTTTCATTACTTCCAAACGGGTTGAAACCATCCGCATAAAGTCTCAATCAGACATTTCTAGATTCGGCCGCAAACTCGGATATGTCTTGTCAAACGATTTCCATGCGGGTGAGTCTCTGGATGGTCCATTCTACCATCTTCGCATTATCGAGATTACTCGCCCTTGTGCCACCGCATTTTATCCGTAAGCACTTGAAGCATACAATCTCTTCAAACGAGGTGCTAGAGGGAAGTACCACATTTTCTTATGTGGGAGATTTTTCTTCCGCTGCTTTGTACTCTCCTTGTAACGCTTGTACTGCTCTCACCGCAGAACTTGCATTGTATTAGATCCGCATCCTCCTCCCAATAGATCATGCACATTTTGGACAATGCCTATGGTTACCACGGACAACCCCAAACCCCGTGATCTTTTCTTCGCTTGGTAAAAGTCGGTGGGAACTAGGTTTTCAGACAAAGGGCCGACATTACGCCAACCCATTCATTGAAGCTCGTTTTATTGTCGCCATTAGCCTTACAACTTATTAGCCGAGCCAACAAAGACAACTCAGTGAACTTACACCCGGATAAACCGCTTCCTCGATGATTCTAATAAGTCAAAGAATATCGATCCTCGGATTCGGTGGTTCCTCCACCTCCCCTCGGTTTCAAAGGTTAGTTGTGTCCATGAACTCGCCGCAAAGATCATACACCATTTGTTCGATTCGAGCTCGAATAGCATCGCCTTCAGATGTACTTTGTTTTCCGACTTGTTCATTTTTTCTCTTCCTTCCACGCTGTCTGTATTGGTCATATGTATTGACGCGTCGCTTCCTCACCATGATGATTCCATATCTGATACGCAGGCAGGAATCTATTTTTCCTCAAGTGCTGGACTACCGCTGTAGGAGTCACGTATTGCTTGTTTCTACACTTTTTCATTGTACAAGGGCACTTTATCAACCCGTCATTTACACAAGCCGGATTTGAGATTGCAAATGCAATGAAACCTTCAATTCCCTTTCAAAAACTCATTGAACTCGCCATTTAGAATGCATAATACATCCATGAACGATCGGTATTCATTGAATAGTTACTTAATAAACCTGACACATTTGAATTCATTAGATCGAGGTCTATCAATTACAATAATAAATCAATTTCACAATAATTCAATCAATTACTACATAATATAAGTTATATTAGATTCAATCAATTGTTACGTCATTACATAATGTAAGTTACATTAGCTTCAATTTTACCATAATGTTTGGTTTCATATATCATCTAATAATTACTAGTTATACAAGCCTAAAGATAAAACGGATAAAACTCATCAATCTCTTGCAGCCCCCTCCTCACCACTTGTGACGCTCCCTACCACAGAATTTGCATTCCAACAGATCTACATCCTCCTCCCAATACACCATGCACATGTTCCGACAACCAAAAACGTACTCAATAGGCGGCCCCAAACCCCGCCTCTCCCTCCATTAGAGGTATGCCATGGACGGTGCTTCCTCACCATGATGAATCCATACATGATACTCAGGTATGAATCCATTACGTCTCAAGTGCTCGAATACCGCTGTAGCAGTCATAAATTGCTTGTTTCTGCAGGTTTTCAATGTGCAAGGACACTTTATCAACCCCCCGTTTGCACAAGCCGGACTTCCCATGGCAAACGCGATGAAACCTTTAACCCCTTTTACAAAACTCCTACAAACTCTGCCATTTACCGCCGTACGATCGTACATTCATGAACGGTCGGAATTCATTAGATACTTTCAGAATTCGATTGTGTTCCAATTGATTAGATCGTATTTAATTTATTAGATCGATTCCAATTTTGCCGATCAGAGATTAATTGTTAATTATTATACGTTCCTTATAATTTCATGATTAATTATTAAGTGTTCGATATGTTATAAAATTTTCCATGTATTTTAACCATTTCAACCACTTACTACTACGAGTTATAAATTATAAATTACACGTTAATATAATCAACAAATGGTCTTAAAACACTTAACTAAATCCTCGTTATCTAGTACATATACGAATTTATCAAATCAAAACTACTTAACATTATACTAATTAACAATCTAAGTGATAGCAATCTCAAAGTTAATTTACTAAATCTTAACATTATACTAATTAACTAGTAATACTAATTTGATATATATACTTAACATTAAACTAGTCGAAATTAACAAGATTCCCAAATTTGTCAAAAAATTAGGGTTTCAAAACACTAATCGTAATACATATACAAAAACATCAAACATGAAAATCAAGCTTAATCAATCAAATATCAAATACTAAATCAATTTCACAACAAAATCAATCAATTGGCAACCCCAAGCTTAACCCACTACTTCATATAACATATACTAGCTACCATAATTGTTTACAAACATACAATTCATCCAAATTATCAAAAATCCCAAATTTAAAATAGTTAGGGTTTAGCCTAATAGCTTCAAATTGTGGTAAAAATAGCCCAATAGGATGAAATTGATCGACCACCCAAGCTCCTTGTCCCACGAGCTTCGAATTGACACCAAGATTGGCCAGAATGGTGGAGTTTTGGCCGGAAAGTGAAGAAATCAAATTGGAACTAAAAGGAAGAAGAAGAATCGTAAAAATGGTGGAAATGGGGTCACCGATTTCATTATTTTGGGGCGATTTGATCGCTATCCGTCGCTAAGACGGATAGCGATCCGTCGCTAGGACCGACGGATAGATTATCCGTCGGTCGCAATTTAAAAAAAAAAATAGGTATGAAGCTTTTAAAAGAAATAGCTATTTTTTATTTTTAAATTAAATTTTAATTAAAAGTCAATACAATAGCGACGGATAATTTTATCCGTCGCTCTGTAGAGACGGATAATCTATCCGTCGTAAATGTTTGAATTTTTTTAAAAAAACAAAAATTAAAAGTCAATACAATAGCGACGGATAACTTTTATCCGTCGCTACGAGTAGCGACGGATTACCTTAGCGATTCGTCGCTATAGGGGCGACGGATTTCCATCGTTTTTTCCCTGCTTTCTTGTAGTGATGGCACGTGCATGGAATTTGCTCAGCCAGTGGTTATGGCTGACCCATTTCTAAAATATCAAGCTTAGGTATGAAGCCGAGCTATTGGAGTGGAGCGTTGCCGGAGCAGTGATCACTACTAATTAAGAGCGTCTTTACAATTTTTAGTTTCATGTATTTAGAACCTTGTATCTAAACTTTTACGATTTTTAAGTTCCGCTGTATTATTTTACTAGTTCACGAATTAAAATCAAGAATTTCCATGTCAAGTTTAAGGATGTTTTCAAAAGTCAAGTTCGTCAAATTTATAAGCTCATGACTAACGCGAGTCATATTTTCCATAGTTCGTATTTTTTTAAAATCAGGACGCTACATTTTTCTTGTAGTAATTAATACATGAATTAGTGAAAATAGTACTCATGTCTTTACTAAAATTAGCAAATATAGTTGAATTTAAATATATTTTATTGAGGTTGAATTCAAATAGCCTCCCACTTTATATATATATTTGAATTAACTCATGTATGCCACGGTATAATTTACTTTTAATAATAAATAAAAAAGTGAGACAAATAAATTAATTGAAAAAATAACATAGTCAAATTTACGTTTAAACAACGTTGGTCGTGGATCATTGAATAGTCATTCTTCATCCAATACTATAACATTTAATTTTCTTATGTTAATTAACTATAAATTACGACTCACCATGACGGATACGTTTTCATATCAGGTCCTACCATACTTGACCTATTAATTAGTAACAAATACATGTTTTTAAAAATATAACATCCTTCAAACGCGAAAAAAATAATCAAAGTATACAACACAATCAATATATAGGGGTGGTTCCCAACATCCCCGGGATGGTAAGTGGTCATCCCACCCCCGCCACGCACATAAAAGTTATTATTCTACAAACATATTTTCAAATGTTACCATTGTTTTTTTACCCCACCCGGCCCGTTACATACGAAGATCAAGAAAATAGAGAGAAGACCGAAGAGAAATTCCCCGCCTAAAGAGTATCTTCTAACTTCCGCTTCCCAACAATTGTCATCAGGTATGTGGTCGCCCACAACACACACAAAAAAATTATTATTCTAAAACCTAATTGCCCATGCTACGGTTTTTTACCAACACCCCCACGCATCATCATTGCCATGGATCGAGATGTGGAGAGAAGATCGAAGAGAGTTTTCCGTCAAGAGATTATCTGCCATACCCCCCCCCCCCCCCAAACACCACTGTCCGTTATGGGTCAAGAAAGTAGAGAGAAGATCGAAGAGAGTTCCCAAAAAGAGAGTATCTCATGATCTCCTCCTGCTTCCAACAACCACCTCGTGGTGGTATGTGATCACTGCACCACACACACAAAAATTATTATTTTACAAACATAGTATCACATGCTACCACCAAACCTCACACCACTCCCCAAGAAAATATAGCTTTATTAACTTAATCATGAAATGTGGTGGCCGAATCTTATTACAAAGCTATGGAACGGATTTGAGTATATGCTAGATTCAGACATAAACATCATTATTTCGAACCGAATTGAATTCGAGTTGGATAGATCCGACCCGCTTAAAAGTAATCTAACGAATACCAGTGTAGTAAAATATAGGTCGAGATGACCTTGATAGTGTCCCTGAGTCTTGTTAGTAAACATTACAGAAAAATATATGCCTTTGAATGTATAATAGGAAATTATTTATCATTTATACACATTTGATGTGAAATTTAATATCTTATTGTATATAATTTTCTACCAATGTTTGATGGTAAACGAAAATGTATGATCAAAGTGCAAATCGTTTGTATAAATGATTTGTACATAGGTAGGTTTAATATTGCAAACGGATAGTTGTTGTTATACTTAGTATCGAAATTTTACTTTTTTAGGTCATAAACTTTTGATTGTTTTTAGTAGACTTGTTACAATCAAGCTTTATAAGTTCTTTTGGCCAATGTTTGTATCGGAGTTTCTAATTGTACGGTTGATAAATCAAGTATAAACTGATCGGACTATACCAATCTTGCTCACCTAAACTGGCATGATCCTTTATTCGTCATAAGTTAAGTAATTTTAAAAAATTAGTGTCTCGGCCTAGAATACTTTTTTTCTTTCTTTATGGGCACTTTTTATTTATTTTTTAATATTTACCTATTATTATCAAATATTCCTATTAAACTCAATCATTATTTTCCGTTTCAGGAAAAACTCAATCATTATTTCAATAGACACGAAATAATCCTTGAACTTGTCAAATTTGTTTCATGATAATATATGCATGGTGAAATGTTTTTGTTTTCCTTCTTTTTTAATATATAAAGAATTATTGTGGAATAATCTAAATTGTATATTATGATGGCAGATTTCATTTTAATACTGAGAGACCTTTGTGAAAATTTTATTTATAATAAAACTCACATACGTCATTAACTTACACATAGTTAATGAAGTATATGAGTTTTATTATAAATTAATATATACTTCATTAATATCATGCAAGAGGTCAAAGTTTTGAACCTTCCTGGTGACATGTTTTGTATCTTTTTATTCCAGCCTATTTTTCGACCCGTTTAAATTACCGTTCTGCCCTTGTTACCCTATTTCCTCAATATCGACCTATAAAACTGTAGTAGAGGCGAGATGGAGTTTGTGATTGGTTCTTTGGATGATCGAGGTTTGAGTTAACTTTTGGAGATTCGATGTGCAAGTTATTGGAGGATGTGGCGATTATGTAAGCTTGACTGGATTCATTAAAAGTAAAGTTTAAAGATAAAAAATGAAATGAAATATTATATTGAAATAAATTAGGAAAGAAAATAAAGGTTTGTTAGACCATCGGGGTAAGACTGGGTCGAATTTTCCAAAAATAAATTTGTAGAGGGGTACACCGTTGGTCTAAGACTTTAGAGGGCGCTATGGACCTATGGTAAAACCGGGAATACACGCAACAGGCCTGTGAATACTCAAAGTCTGATATGAAATCAAATCGTATCATGTGCTGACGATATCTGAAACTGAAAAGATACACACTTTGGCATGCACGAGAACTATTGTCAGCACTTACACTGTTCCAGTCACCCATAATTGATTGTTTTTCATTTCACCCTTTTAACCCATAGTCGAAAACTCGAAATGGGTAAGTAGCTAGCTACCAAATTAATGTCTTGAATCAGCTTTTTAAATGTGGCACACGATTTTACCAGATTAAATGCATAATAATTTTCAAATTGTTGACCCAGTGAAGTGCACTAGCATTATATGGGTTTTGTCCACCGTGTGCATAATGTAGTAGAGAGGAAACCCATTATATGTTACCCATGATGATCATTTTATGTTTTATTACTCCAAATTGATGCAGAAAATACAAAGTTGTTAATGCAGAACACCCTTTACGAATCTTATAAAGTTGGTGCAATATCCATCGACACTAATGCTAAATATGCATAATTTAAGTGTGTATTATCCGCCGGTGAACTTGTTATTCAAATTTTCTCCACTTTAAAATATTAAAATAACTTCAATTTTAGCTTTTAAAAATAAGTTAGTGAAATACTCTCATTTTTTCCTGATTAAATCAACAAAAAAAAATATTCTTTTTTCCATGACTTGGCACTTTTAATTTCAGTTTCTTATCTTTTACCTTCACTTTTTTTTTTTCATTTACAATAATACTACCTCCATTTTTTAAAGCTTTCTAATTTACTATTCTCCGGTCAACCATAATCAATTTTGACCATAATTTTTTATTAAAGATTAATATTTTAAAACCTAATAAAATTATATTACGAATATTACTAGTGTATATTTTTGTTATATAATTTGTTAAATTTTTATTATTATCTTTTGAGAGTAATTAGTGGTGAGCAATGATTGCGATTGATTGACTGGTCAAAGTGAAAGTGGAAAACTTTTTTTAAAAAAATTAAGAGAGTAATTAGATTTATATATTCAATTAATGCAATTACAATAAGTTGATGTGATTGTTGTTTATGTATCACGACGCTATGTAATCAGTAATGTGTAATTGAATTAAATTGTTGATTTAAGTATTAAAAAGAAAGTCTAAAAAGGCCTGATTTTCCTTTACAATAGGAAATGCCACATTAGACTAGTGTAAGTTATATTATAATTAACGTCATCATGTAGCTTTTATAACCTAGAATTTATGTGTGACCATGGATGGTATTGGTCAGCCGGACCTAAGCTTAGAGGCTTACCAGTCTTGATATTTTTTTAGAGGCTCAGTTCGCCCAAGGTTGCAGACTGGCCCGAATTGTGCCTCAGTTCGAGTCCATGGAACACGGGGTCTGCCCGGAGTTTCCTTTTTCAAAATAAAATGTATTGTATGATTGTTCTTGGAGCAATATGGACATATAAATATACTAAACAAAGACCTATATCTCATGTCTTAATAGTAATACATAATGCACAAGTTTAACAGCAAAAGTAGCAATTCTCATTATATGATACAGTGAAATGTTTTGTCACATCCATACAAATTGTGATAAAAAAGTTCAGAAACCATTGTTAAATCCAACTAATCCTCCAATACTTTGGAGTATATACAATAGTCCGGCACATGCTTTCACGAGTATGTGAATACGAATTCATTTTCGTATTTTTACGTAACCCATCTTCTCATTTACAATCAACATCTTTTGGAGTTGTTCTTGAACGAATCTATTTATATGGAAAAAATAGAATGTCTGGGGAGCGTCCTTCTTAAGATTACAGATTGTCAGCTAACCTTCGTTGGTCCAACAACCTTACATGTCATGAAAATTCTACGATGTTTTACATTTCTCCATTAAGTACTTCATCATTATAGAGTCAATAAAATGGAAGACTGTCTAATAGAATGATCTAAAAAAACGACAAATATTATAATTATAGCTGCAAACATTATGCATGTTCAGATGAAAACAACGTACTTTTAGTGTAAATAGTATACATTTATTACCTAATATGAAGTGTAAATTTATATAAACATTACACGGATGTCAGATCTCTATTTAACTAATTGTGTGTGTGTGTGTTTATATATATATATATATATATATATATATATATATATATATATATATATATATATATATATATTATACTACGGGCCGGGCCCATGGGCTTGAGGGATGGGCCCGGGCCTAGAATTATGTCCAAGCCCGGCCCATGGTTGACTACGGGCCGGGCTAAAACCCGTTGACCGGGCCGGGTTGGGCTAATTGTCATCCCTAGTTGGATCAGATGTTTTGATCTCAGGCTGAAAAAAAAAGAGCAAATGAAAAGTTCGGACTTGTTTGGGAGATTTATCTGGTGTTTGTGGGTTTCTGTATCAGTGGAATTTATTTTGTGTCTGTAGGTTTTTGGATCTGTGAGATTTATGTCATGATCATGAGTTTTATAACTCTAATTTATGTCATGTCGTGAGTTTTATAACTTGGGAATTTATGTTGTCTGTGAGTTCTTATAATCAAGCAATTTATGTCAGGTCTGTGAGTTTTTATAATCAATGGAATTAATATTGTCTGTGAATTTTTATAATGTGGAATTTATGTCATAGATGTAGTTTTATAATCATGAAATTAATGTCTGGTTCATGTAGCTTTTATAACCTAATTAATGACGATCACTTGCATCGGTATGACCGCTAACCACGAGCAAATTAAAAAAGTGAATTTTCGTATTCTAATGGAAATCAGGCCTTTTTCTAGAATTTGTATTAAAAGAGAGTAGATTTTAATATTTTAATAGGTAATGGTAATTTAACACAACATATTAGAAGATAAGTGTATTAATAAGATATTTAAGACATCGATTGCTTTTTAATTATATATATAATATTTTAAACAATATCAAGAATATTTTTGAACGACAAATGATTTTAAGAAAATTTATAAATGCTTTTCAACGAATCGTAATATTTTTTTTTATGTCTATACTGCCCATCAGGATACTAACTCGTAAAAATGGAAGGTAGGGCAAGGGACCCCTACCAGCACCCAGAAAACAAAAACGATAGCTGTCGTTCAAACTGAACAACTCCTAGTTCCCATTAATCCACACATCCATTGCATGTGTGTACTACTCACTCTACTATACTACTCTTCTTTCTATGTTGCTTGCTTCCTTCTTCAATGAATTGCACATAATTACTTACTCTCTCTCCTTCACTTGGTTCATCAAATCAAATCAAATCAATTCAAAACAACAATTTCGTTTTCTGTACCATTTCCCAACAAACTCTTCTGTACATTACAGTACTAGTAGTATTTCTCACCTTCTCTGATAAAAAATGTGAAAGTTTCTCCTACTACCACTATCGAGAATGGATTCCAAGCCAATTGTTATCAGTATGATGTTTCATCTCTTTCTTTTCACTTCAAACGCCATTTCAGATAAGTCCATATTGCTCTCCTTCAAGAATTCTCTCCAAAACAAACACCCACTTCATTCATGGAACCCTTCCACAAACCACTGCACCAAATGGCTCGGAGTTTCTTGCAAAAATGGCACTCACCGAGTCACACAACTGGTCCTCTCAACTCACAATCTCACCGGCCCACTATCCCCTCCACTGTTCAACCTCACCACCCTCCTCCTCCTGGATCTCTCCTCCAACAACCTCTACGGCCAAATCCCACCTCAAATCGCCACATTGCGCAGACTCAGAGTGCTAGACCTTGGGGGTAATCAGTTAACTGGCGAGTTACCGAGTCGACTCGGTGAGTTAACTCAGTTACAGGAGCTCTCACTCGGGCCGAACTCGTTCACCGGAAAAATCCCCATCGAGCTCGGTAATCTGGTAAACCTCGAGTCCTTTGACATCTCCGGTAATGCATTGGTTGGAAATATCCCACCCCATTTAGGCAACTTGACTCAGCTGCAAGTTTTAGCTCTTGGAAACAATTTCTTAACTGGGAATTTGCCTTTTGAGATGTTTACAGAGCTTCAATGGCTATCTTCTTTTGATGTTTCCAACAACTCATTATCTGGGAGAATTCCTTCTGAAATTGGGAATTTGGTTTCACTCAAAGAGCTTTATCTCGGAAACAATCACTTCTCCGGCCAATTTCCGACGGAAATTGGCCGTTTGACAAGCCTTGAGATATTTATCTCATCGCAATGTTACTTCACAGGGCCATTACCTGAGTCATTTTCGAAGATGAAATCTCTTAATAGGCTCGATTTGTCGTCGAACCCTCTACAGTGTTCAATCCCAAAAGGGATTGGTGAGTTGCAGAACTTAACTGCGTTGAATCTTGTTTCTGCTGAGCTTAATGGTACTATACCGTCTGAGATTGGGAAATGTGTGAATTTGAGAATTTTGTTGCTTTCGTTCAATTCACTTTCTGGGGTTTTGCCTGTGGAGCTTGGTGAGTTGCCGTTGGTTACCTTTTCGGCTGAGAAGAATCAACTCTCGGGCACACTGCCTTCGTCTCTTGGTAAATGGACTCAAATCGAGTCGATTCTGCTTTCGAGCAATAGGTTTACGGGAAGGATTCCGGTTGAGTTTGGGAATTGTTCAATGTTGTATCAGCTTAGTTTGGGGGGTAATTTGCTTACTGGGGAGATACCGAAAGAGCTGTGTGATGCACCATTGCTTTCCAGTGTTCAGTTTGAGGATAATGCTCTAGTCGGAAGTATTGAGGAAACATTTGTCAACTGTACAAGTCTGACAACGTTGGTGTTGCGGGGTAACGAGCTATATGGTTCTATTCCAGGTTATTTGTCTGAGCTACCTCTGATGGATATTCAGTTGGATTCTAATAATTTTTCAGGTCCCATTCCAGTTTCCATTTGGAGTTCTAACAGTTTGGTTGAGTTCACTGCTTCTAGTAATCGGTTAGAGGGTTTGCTTCCGGCGGAGTTTGGTGATTCTGTGGTAATACAGACTGTTATTCTTGCCAACAACTATCTGGGTGGTGTCATTCCCGGAGAAATCGGGAGGTTGAGTTCTCTGTCTATGTTGGATTTGAATTCCAACTTTTTCGAAGGAAATATTCCGTCTCAACTCGGTAACTGCTCTGCTCTTATGACGTTGGACTTGGGTAACAACCAGCTTAACGGGTCTATTCCGGAAGAACTTGCTGCATTGCCCCAGCTGCAATGCCTTGTTCTTTCACATAACAATCTTTCCGGAACTATTCCTGCTGGAGGTTCCCTATATTTCCACCAAGTTTCCATTATGCCTGCCACAATCTACCTTCAGCACCGTGGAATCTATGATTTGTCGTACAATAGTTTAAGTGGTTCAATTCCAGAAGAATTGGGACATTGTATGGTCGTAGCTGATCTCTTGCTCAACAATAATCTGCTGTCCGGGGAAATTCCAAAGTCCCTATCCCGCCTATCAAATTTGATGGCCATGGATTTGTCGGGAAATTTGCTGACGGGTGAAATTCCTCCTGAATTTGGTGACTTTGTCACGTTGCAGGGTTGTATTTAAGGATAATCAGCTGACAGGCTCCATTCCTGAAAGCTTGGGTGGATTGGTCGATTTGGTGAAATTGAATTTGACTAACAATTTGTTGACTGGTCCAGTGCCATTGAGTCTTGGCAACTTGAGTGGCCTTACACATTTGGACTTGAGCTCCAATGCTCTAAGTGGTTACCTTCCTGCGTCTCTTGCGGGAATGGTAAATCTTGTTGGACTTTACATACAAAGTAATAGGATGTCTGGGCATATAGATGATCTTTTCAAGAATTCGGTTATGTGGAGAGTTGAGATTCTGAATTTCAGTTCCAATGGGTTTACCGGAAATCTGCCATGTTCTCTGGGCAATCTGTCGTTCTTGACGGTTTTGGATCTTCATAGGAACCATTTTATTGGAGAATTGCCACGTGAGCTTGGTCATCTTGCACAGCTTGGGTATCTGGATGTGTCTATGAATGGAATAACAGGAGAAATTCCATATGAAATTTGTGGTATTTCCAATCTATTATTCGTAAATTTGTCTGAAAATAAGTTTGAGGGTCCGGTTCCAAGATATGGAATTTGCAGCAACCTTTCTAAATCTTCACTCGCTGGTAACAAGGATCTGTGTGGCGGAATTGTTGGTCTGACATGCCCCTTGAAGAGTTTTAGCGGAAAATTGCCTGTACTAAATGTGTGGGCAGTTCTATCAGTCGTCGGTGGAACTATTTTGATCACTCTCTCGGTGATTATAGTGCTGAGTATCTGGGTTAATAGGCAAGGCAGAAATGATACGGAGGATGTTTCAGAAAGCAAGTTGAATAGCTCGGATGATCAGAATCTGCATATTTTGAGCAGTAGTAGATCTAAGGAGCCGCTGAGCATTAATGTTGCGATGTTTGAGCTGCCTCTCCTCAAACTAACGTTGGATGATATTCTTGAAGGAACAAACAATTTTGCAAGAGCAAATATAGTTGGTGATGGTGGGTTTGGCACTGTGTATAAAGCCACTTTGTCTAGTGGCAAGACAGTTGCTGTGAAGAAACTGAATCAGACAAAAGCTCAGGGTGAACGGGAGTTTTTGGCAGAGATGGAAACTCTAGGCAAAGTGAAACATAGAAATCTTGTAGCATTGCTTGGCTACTGCTCTTACGGTGAGGAGAAAGTGCTGGTTTACGAATACATGGTGAACGGAAGCTTGGATAATTGGTTGAGGAACAGGACTGGCACACTTTACGTTTTGGATTGGGCTAAACGTCTTAATATTGCAGTGGGCTCTGCACGCGGCCTTGCTTTTCTTCATCACGGGTTCATCCCTCACATAATTCACCGCGATATCAAGGCAAGCAATATTTTACTGGATGAGGAGTTTGAGCCGAAAGTGGCTGATTTTGGGTTGGCAAGACTGATAAGTGCTTGTGAGACTCATGTGAGTACAGATATTGCTGGTACTTTTGGGTATATTCCACCGGAGTATGGTCAAAGCTGGAAATCAACGACTAGGGGTGATGTGTATAGTTTTGGTGTGATCCTGCTGGAGCTGTTAACTGGGAAAGAGCCAACAGGACCTGATTTTAAGGATATCGAAGGTGGCAACTTAGTCGGATGGGTGTTCCAGAAAGTGAAGAACGGGAACCCCATTGACGTGCTTGATCCAATGGTCCTGGATGCGGATTCGAAGCATATGATGCTACAGACCCTGCACATTGCCATCTTATGCACTTCGGAGACTCCTGCCAACAGGCCTACTATGCTCCATGTTCTTAAGATCTTGAAGGGAATTAAAGACAATTAGTAGGTATGTTTTGCTCTATATCCTATTCTATTCTATTCTACAAGATGATGTGTTTTTTGTTCCTAGTTGTCTCTCTTTTTTTTCTAGTATCATATGAAAATGCTACTGGCTGATAATCATTAATCAAGTTTCTGACCTTTTTTTTCTCTTATCTAACTGCAGGTTCTGGATTCTAAACCATAGACGGACGAATAAATCACTTGTAATTTAAATTGAGGTCTTATTTCTCCGCAGAGGTTTTATTAGTGCTAAACCTCAATGCTGTAAATTGACTAGTCTAGCTACAGAACCTTCGGTTTCTGCATTTTTATTAGGGCCATGATTTGCTTTGTTCAACGGTTTGACTTACGAGCCGTTCGGTACCGGATTAAACTAGTTCGCATTTTGACATGACATGAAAAAATGAATAATGTTTGGTTGCAAAAATACACGAAATAATACCGAGACTAATAAGTGGCGGTTTGGTTTGGGGTGTTTTCTAATGGTATTTGGAAAACACCCCTCGAAATACCATGTTTGGTTGTATAAATTTGAAATACCAAAGTCCGTTAAAAATTCAAACTCACCAAATACCGGAATTTCTAGCTTGCAAAATTAGTTCTTCGAAATACCATTTAGAAATACCCACCTAGATTGGATTATTGAGATTAGGTATTTGGTCCCAAAACCCATCTTTCATACAATTACATCTTTAGCCCTCAAAATCATCATAACCCCTTCTGATTCACGTCTTCATCTTCTTACGCCGTCTGCTAGCTACGCTTCATCTTCAAACGCCTTCTGCCTGCTCGCAAAACAAAGGTAATTTTCGTCCTTCTCTTCTGCTCCTTACTACCATAATTTTCGTCCTTCTCTTCTGCTCGCAAAAGAAAAGTTTGATGCTGTGGGTTGTGTTCCCTTTAATTGATCGTAAACCCAACCCACTGCTAGTTGGATTGCACTCTTATATTTCAATTTTGATCAAGTAAAATGCACTATAGAATTTCCATTTGCTATTGTTGGTTTCATTTTCAATCTCTTTAATTGCTCGCAATCCAACAATCCATTTGCTATTTGTCTTGTTTGTTAAACCATTGCCGGTTCTTCTTTTGGTCCATGAGTAGGCGACTCCATTGGAAGATTGGCCAAGTTGAAGCGGGTAGTGGGTATTGTGAACTTCAAAGGAGATACCGAATCGTCACTATCTACTTCTTCATCGTCATCCGATATGAAGTGAGTAGGAGGCTCCATAGGAATCTTTTCCTGCTTTGTTTTATCCATAGACACAGGGGCGTTAGACCACTCCCAATGGGAGTGGTCGAGATCGGCAGATCACGCCTACCGTTCAGCTCCAATGGAGCACCACGGCCGTCAGGTGACGGTTAACTCAAAATTCGCCTTAATAAGGCCGAATTTTGGGGTTGGTCCCGACTGCTAATGGACTGACCACTGTGTGGGCCCCACCCCTTTTTTTATTTTTTTATTTTTTTTATTTTTTAAAATTAATTTATAAAGTAATATTAAATAAAAAATACCCCAACGGCTATATTTTTTCGAGATCTATAAATACAACTCATTCACAACTCATTTCACCACACCTCAATTTCCTCTCATCTTCCATTTCTTAAACTCAAAACGTCTCTAAACTCAAACACATATCCAAACATGTCTGCAATTAATCACTACATCAACAACTTATCATCATCTAGTTCCGATGATGATGAGTTTGCACAATATGCTGATTCCTCTTCTTCCTCTTCAAGCACACAAACCGATTACTATACTGTATACTGACTTCTTATTCAAGCCACCTCACATAATCCACCACCGCGAAAGCAACAAAATCCACGAAGGAGGTCGGGTATACGCTGAATACATTGATCTAAGAGGGAACAGTTCGTTACTCGATAACGATTATTTTGTCGAACGCCCAACATGGGGAGCGTCAAGTTCGACGCTTGCTCAGATGCAAAGGCTTGTTTCTCCGGATCGTCAAGCTTTAGAGCAATACGATCCAGATTTTCAACAACGCCGGATGCTATAGGAGGTTGGGTTTACGGCAAAATGTAATGCACATCCGCCATCCGACAACTTGCATATGGTGTATGTGCATGGTGGACTTAATACACTGTAAGCCAAACGACTGGTCAAGAGGCAGTGAAGGCCTTTTGTGATGGGGTTGTTGCGGTTTTTGGTCCTAAATATATGAGGACGGCCAATGCGGAGGATGTACGTCAATTAGTCGAGGTGAACACTAGTCATGGTTTTCCCGGCATGCTTGGAAGTATCGATCAGATGCATCGGGAATGGAAGAACCGTCTGCCGGGTTGGAAAGGGCGCTTCCAAGGAAAAACAAGAGAGCCACACTTGTTTTGAGGCGGTTGCATCCCAAGATACTTGGATTCGCATGCTTTTTGGTGTTTCAGGAAGTTGAATGATCGAATCATTGTGGAACGGCCACCGTATTCATTTAATTACTAAGGGAAAAGCTCCTGCTGTTAACTTCGAAGTGAATGGGAATCCATACGACATGGGGTACTATCTAACTGACGGCATATATCCTATGTGGGCAACATTTGTGAAGTCAATTAAGGGTCCTATCAATCCAAAACAGGCCAAGTTTGCAATGCAAGAGGCGCAGAAAGATGTCGAACGTGCTTTGGAGTTCTCCAAGCACGCTTCAAAGTAATTAAGGATCCAAAGATCGCCCATAACCGAGAAGACCTTGCTAGATCATGAATTGTTGCATTTGTTTGCACAATATGATAGTAGAGGATGAGCGACACTTATATCGCAACTACAAAGACGGATAGCGTAATTCAATGATGCTGTAGAATTAGGCATCCACAACGATGAGCTTAATGCCTACACACGCAGGGATTCCTATATCAATCAAATGGATGGCTATTTGAGCAAAAGGGCTGGCCTAGAAAGTAAGGAGACCCATTTGAGGCTTCAAGAAGACATCATGAACCATGTTTGGTCTTTCAACCATGAGTAGTTCTTTTCATTGTAATGTGTTGTTGTTTATTTCATTTTTATGCATGTGTGTTGTTGGTTTGTTTCCTATTATTTGCATTGTAATGTTTGTTGTATTGTTGTTTGCATTCTTTGTCTTTCATGTCTTTGTTTGCAATGTAATGTTTGATGTATTTGCATTGTAATGTTTATTCTGTCTTGTTCTCATTTTGTTCATTCTGATTTCAATCTCAATAAATTATAAAACGAGTTTTAAGAATCCAATTTGAGTAATTTCAACTTCTAAACACTCTTATAATATGTTAAGCAAGTTTAAAAAAAAAAAATTAAAAAAAACACTATTCACGGTCGTCCGACAACCTGTTGGACAGTTTTTTTCCTGCAGTGGTCGTTAAATCAGCCGTCATTCATCGCAACTATTCACTTGCCTTAACTCAATGCACCCATCGGGAGTGGTCTTACTATATGGTGCTTGGTTAAAGATGGTGTTTTTTAGTTTTGATACGCTCATCGCCTATAGTTCATTATCATCTCAAATACTAAGATGAAACGTGATTTGATAAATCACTTTTCATTCATTGTTATCTATATGTACTATGGATGATTAGATAAAAAAAAAAGAATCTCATTTGTGATTCTATTCTATCATATCTAATCTATAATGTTTTTGTAAATAAATAAATCATGAAATTGAAAAAAAAAAAAGAGGTTGCTTTATTTTTATTGTAATATGATTTGATTAGGTATTAATTTTCATTAAAAAAAATAGTGGGATATTATAGTACATACAGAAAACTCCAAAAATGTTGTTTGTACCAAACATGGTATTTCAATTCCAAATACCATGTTCGCTCAATAATACCAAACATAGTATTTATACTGAAATACCAATTGAATTACCATGGTTTTTTCACCGGGCCTAAATACCAAGAATTTGTGAATAGCAAATACCATATTCAAACCAAACGGCCTCTTAGAGGATAACACGCTACACGTGTTACTGCGATATATGAGCAAGTCATCAAAGACTTTTTTGTCTAGTGAAAATTGAAACATGTTATATATACATAATTTCTATATATAAGTGTTGTAACATGAAATATATACTCGAAGAGTCTTCATACTATGGATCATTTGCATTCTTACTTTAATTTCTATCAAGTTTATTGCATGGTTAAACCAAATAGTATACTTCTGTGTGCCTTAGACTCTGTTCTTTGTCTTAACTGAACTGATCTGAATTTATTTATAGTATAAAAAATAATTAAGCAGAACTTAACTGAAATTAATGATTTTTCAGATGAAGAGGGCATAACCTAACCATGTACCATCCAACATTACATAACAAGTTCACTCATCAATCTTTCTTTCCTAATAATGTCAAACCAAATTCCATAGAACTCTAAAATTGACTGCAAATATTTCCTTCAGTTGTACAGTAGAGTAAAAGGAAGTAAAACTACTTTACAAATTTACACTACTTTAAAACTTAGTAATGATCTTGAAATATTGGAGGTAAATAAATTTAAAATGAATTGAAGGACTTTCTAGTAGTTTATTCTCAACAATGTTAAATGTCCTATTTTATCTTTAGTAATATTTTCATCTGACTACGATTTATTTAATCAGAATGTAAAATGTTCAATTAAATCATATAATGAAACTTTACTTCCAAAATTTTAATTATATAATTTAATTGAACATTTTACATTTACGGTTTAAAATTAAATCGTGGTCAAAGTTGAAAAATATTGACTGTAAAAAGTCAAAATGAGACATTTGGTCGGAGGGAGTAGTATATAACTGCAGGACCCACCACCCATTTGCACTGCACAACAACACGTGGATGTCTTCAACATCACTTTGGAACAATCAGAGCAAAAATATGGGGAGTAGGGAACTATGATAGTCCGTTCATGTTTTCACTTCCATTTTCAGCCGGCCTAAATCACAGCTTCACTCACCAATCTCAGTTTTGGTACCTATGTTACCATCAATTACACATACGCCTCTGGTGTATGTTTGGGCCACTTTGGCTGAGTGATAGTTCCGATCGGAGAAGGATGTGATGGAATCATGTCTAATATTCTTCGATTCTTTGTGTAACAACATGTTGTTTCTAGGGAATAGTGTCTCTGTTTTTCGACTTGTAACTGTTTATTTCATTGAATTTTGATTTGAAGGGTGTCAATTGATGTTTCATTCATTGTTGATTAATTGGATTTAGGAGTAGTGAGGCCGATGATGGGAATGGAAGAGGAGATTGTTTTCAGCAAGACGGAAGAGCTGCACGGCGATGAATATTACGACGAGGAGTTGTCAGAGAAGAAACGTCGTCTTACTTCTGATCCGGATCTATATGACAGATGAAAACGAAACAGAAAAGGAAGAGGAAGTGGACAAAGAGAAATATAACAGAGGATTTTTCGTAAAGGATAAAGACAAAGAGTGAAACCCACACGCTCGTTGGTGAGGCTACGATTATTCACCATTTTCTGCAGAATTGTACTGTAATTGGACAAAATTGAGATCCAATTTTAATCCTCCACGCGCCAACAAGTAACCTATTATACTACTTTATATAAGCGTTCTATTTAAATTAACCAAAGCTCATATAATTTGGACACAGTCCGAGAAAATATTTTCAACTTGCTCTGCTAGTGTTACTCGTGAGTTCATTCTTCTACCTCTCTCTCGCTAATCTAATCTAACATTACTAAAACATCAGACACATTAACTGAGTTGAAAATGGAAACTACATTCCTTCTTCAAGGAGTAGTTTCATTTGGTTTTCGTCAATCTTAAGTGGAGAAGTCAGCTCTAAGAATCCGTTACAATTGGCCGGGGCAGCACCCTTAATTTCCGGGGCAACTTGAAAGGAACTTGAGACTGCCCTGAAAGCTTGTTAGTATCTTTGAAAACACCACCAAGTCCAGCAAGTACCTTTCTCACCTCATTTGCCAACTCAATGACATACTCATCTTGATGAGCAATGTCAAACAGGGCTTTCTCCAGTAGGAAAAGATAGTCTCTGTTGTTACCACACGGACCGAATGCTGTTGCGATCTGCTTCGCCATGTCCTCCAGTGGCGCAGGTCCGAGATAGTACTTGTTAGATATCTTATCTTGTGTAGATGTGAACACAATTACCCCGGTTACGAAGGGCTCCTCCTCAGAATCACCCTCTTTAAAGAATTCTACTGTTGTCTTTTGGTCATACTCGCATTCTCTTCGCTCCAAATATGCCATTGCTGCTTTCTCCTTCTCCGGCCCGCCCCGCACACAATATGCAGCGCCCCACTGAAATTAACAACAATAACAAAGTTTTAGTGACTACTTCAACAAAGTATCTTAAGCAAAGCGGAAGTTACACATCAGAGCCTCTGGCTCACACCCAGGCTCAAGCGTCCAACCTGGACTGGACAATCTCTGCGCCATATTAAATTTCCAATTGAATGTATTTCAAAGGGTTAAAATCGAACACGAGTGCGGTAGTATTATCTGCTAAGCTCAAAGCATATTGTTTGGCTATTAACTTTCCCCATCAAGTTGATTTATTTGAAAAAAGTTTGTCTTTCAACTTACACTCTTACACTATGCTACCCGATTCATTTACTATTCGTCAACTTCTAAACTCAATAGTATTATCAACATATGAATTCAATACCAAACACAAAACTTTACATATCAATTGATAAACTTCAACTTGAGTCGAGTTTTGAGTGGATTGTCAAATTAAACAGTAGAATAATTTTTAGATTTGGAGAACTTACACAGACAGCTCCTTGGTATTGTTCCAATGTGCAAGTTCTTGCCGGATGCTCAGGCGTGCCTCGGTGATCAATACAGGCTGAAGCACATTCATAAAAAGAAAAAGAAAAATTAATACAGACTAAAATGGCGATTTGATTTGCACAACAATTAAATAAAAGAAAAGAAAACTCGTAATTAATTAATTAATTTACCGAGATCAAAAACACGCCTGTAATCCTTAATGAAGCCAATCACTTTGTCATCCACTTGGAAACCTGGGTTCCAAACCAGCGACCCGTATCCGAAAACCCACAACACCATTTTAACCCTGTCTCTTGGAAGCAAAAATGAGGGATCGAGAGAGAGATTCTCTCTCTCTTGTTCTGAGAAAATGTTGTTGATAAGTATTGAGATGGTGCAGTTTCAAGTGTTTATTTATATATAGGGTAATGAGGAAACTCAACATCGGAAACTGGGGGTGTCTATTATGACTTCAAGTTATTATGTATCTGGCTGAGTAAGAGGCCCAGGTACATTCAATAACGCTAAAGCACTTGATTATGGGCATTTTTTGATATGATCAATTAATACGGAGTGATGCCAGTCTAACTATCATGTATCTGGACGACTTTCTCGCCGTGTACGTCATAGAGGCCACTTCTATTTTTAATCTTCTATATATTATTAAAATTCCGGTTTTTATTCAAGAATCCAGCAACACAACATTGTCCAAGAATGAATGAGGGATTTTTCTGAATTATTTCACATTTAAAAATTAGATAAAAATTACAGAAAAGGAATGTGCATATTGGGTCCATAATTCGTGCAATTCTGTTATTTTCAGGATTTTTGATACTATGTATTCGGGAAAAGAATAAATTGTGTAGTCTATTAATGGTAAACTATTTTAACTATACTGGAATACTGGAATGATGGAAAATGGTTGTGTATTATTCACAAGGCCTAAACATCCTTATATACTTACAAGGAATATTACACAATTTTTTTTTGTAAGGAATATTACACAATTAATAAACTTGATTATATTGTTTACTTTCTTTGTGTAATTTAAGCATGTGATCCTAAATTGGAGGATTTGATTAATCCTTCCCTAATACAAGCCTCTATAAATTCGTCCGCATTATTTGGCTTTCAGCATAACAAAGAAGATGGAGTTACAAGCATCGAATAACAAGATGATAATGGTGGTAAAGCTCTACATAGAAAAAATGAGCTGTTCACGGAGAAGGAGAAACAAGTCCAAGATTTAGAGTATGAGCTTGAACAGTACAAAAATTAGAGAATGCATCTTATACTATTGTCAACCCAAGTTCTGAATCTAAAGCTAAGGCAATATGAAAGTTGAGAAATTACAAGATAAGGAGATTTTTTGGGAAGTATACGACTGCTGGATGGGGAGAAATATTTTCTTTGCTCTCGAATAAGATAAGCTCATAACATCAAGAGCAAATTTAACATTGTCTGAGATCCTTAGTGCCTTGGGGTAATCAGTCGATCATTTAATACATCTCAGTATACATAGATCGTATTTTCTGCAAGAACTAGCGTTGTGTACAAATGAGCCATATTTGCTTTTTGTTAGTTTGCTCATCCTTTCCTCGGAACTTGATTATTTGCGTGATGATCAAATTGTTTTCATGTATCCGATTCGTCCAGTCTAAAACTTCATGCGTACACGTTTTCATTTTCCAATATGGATATCTTCCTTTTGTTTGAGATCCACAAAATTAATAGGGACGGATAATATTGTACGTGGTAGAGTTGAGGCATTGAACATTCTTCATTAAGGCTTGGAAATCTTTCTTCTGTGTTATGTCAGATGTTTGAAGCAAGCAGCCTTGGACTCTTTGAAAGCAGAGGAGAAGTCAGACTGTAGATCTACATACTGAAGCAAGTCGTAGATTTACAATGTGGCATGTGTGAATCTTTCCGTTGATTACAAAGTGACAAGATTTTGCAATAATCCGGCACTTAATGTGATTAACAAATCAATGTATCCATATTGCATTGAATATATATAATGAGTATATATATATATATATATATATATATATATATATATGTATATATATATATACATGTATATATATGTATATGTAGATGTACATATCTACATATACATATATATATCTATATATATATATCTATATATATATATATATACATATATATATATATATATATATATATACTCATTCCCATTTTTCAAGTGTGAATTTTTTGTTCTTAATTTAGATTTTAAGTACGGATTGAATGATTTTTGTTTTGATACATTTGATACATACACCACACAGCTCTCAAGGGTTCATATATGTAGTATGTTAAGATGTCTAGATCTTTGCACCATCCAATGACGGTCTGATTCCTCCTATCCTATTTGATATATGTTGTGATCCCGAACTTTGGTGTGCTACCAAATTACTCCGGTCGATTGAGAAATTAAAATGTTTGTATATAATAGTGAGAATTTGTTTTATCCAGTGAAGTATAACTCTTTAGAAAAGTTGGAGTTACATTGCAAACTTTTCTTCTTTTTGATATAGCGAATAGAAATTGCAAAGTCTCATTATATATGTGTGAATTTGCTTACCCGAATTACACTTTGTAAGAAGTCCTCATACTTTCTGGACCTTTCGAACTACTACTTGCAAGACTAGAAGCTGAAAAGGCCGCACATAAAACGCTATTGTAGCTGCCTATGAAATCAAGAGATGTCTTGCTGAATTTACCCGAGTTTCTTCTTCTTTTGTAATAGCAATGATTTTGTCATGTCTGGCTTAGTAAATATGCTGCTATATGTGTATTTAAACAATGAGATAATGAGATATTGGCTTGAGAAATTGAATCTTGATACATATTGTGTGACTGAACTCATTAGCTCGCTCTTTTTTTATGCTTCCAGCTCCTACAAGGTTATACTTTTTGCTTAATCATTATCTAAAAGGAAAAAAAATTGGAGAAACAATTTGATTTTGATATCTTAATTAGATCCTAGAGAACAGTAGTACACATTGAATTTTTAATCCGTTTTCAACACCATTATACTCTTATACTCCGTCCAGACTCAACTTGTCGTGTGCCTTAACATGGATTTTAAAAGTATTATATAAATAATTAGAATAATTTAGAAAATGTAAAATTTAATGAACAAACAAGGACATTGTGAATAAAGTAGAAAAGATAGTGAATAAAGTATGAGATGGAGAGAGTTAAGTATGTGTTGGTTTAGATAACGGGCAAAGTAAAAGACTAGGGGGGGGGGTGACTAGTCTTTTAAAACTTTTATCGATAAGCACAGTTTCTCAGATATCTTCACAGATATCTGATACTTAATTTCAGAGAGCGGAAGACTTTTCTAAGATAAGTGCACGTGTTCAGCAAGATAAGTGTAAGTACTTTGCAATCTAAGTAAAACAAGTAATAAGCTGCAGAGAGTAAATAACACAAGTCTTTTATATGGTATCCAAGGTGGCGTAATCCTTCAACTAATCCACTTCGGTCTTTCTCGCATATAGAATCCACTTAGATAAATGAGGTAACCTTACGTATATCTTTTCTGATTCCTAAATACACCAGGTTCCCAACCAAGTGTTCCCCCGAGTTATTCCCGCTTTTACACCAAGTACTTCCAGACTCGTAAACCTGAAATGCTCCTTAGTTTCCCAAACTAAGTACTTCATGTGCTCAATAACCTTGAGTTAATCCTTAGTTTCCCAAACTAAGTACTTCCGTACTCCACGCTTAAGGTGTTGGTTTTAGATTTGTTTGTCGTGAGCTTCTTAAATAACTTATTCAGCTTATTCAGATAGCTCTATGAATCAAGTATACTTAATATACTTTTCAATGTATGGTATCTTGTTCTCATCACCCAAGTCTATTGTAAGTGTTCCAGAATGAATCTCATATATGAAATCTTAGTTCAACTCCTTCACGTATAACAACGCCATTAAGGATCGTGACACTTAGAACTTTGTGCTACTTAGAATCAAGAGCTTGGTCGCAACAAAAAGCTCGAAAGTAAGTAGTTTGCTTGAGAGAGCTTGTGTGGGTATTCAAGATAAGTTCAAGGATCTAAGGTGTTCAACTGTGTTCTCAAGCGCCTAAGTGTCGATATTTATAGATGAATTTTGAGTGCCGCTTCAATAGTATCCGTTAGCTTAAATCAAATTCAAACTATTGATATCTCGAGTATAGTACTATAGCAGTTTATCTTCTTCTTCGTGGTTACGCCTTTTGTTCGTAGACATTTCGTCCAAGATTTAATGAATCGTATTATACTTTGTCCCAGAGTAGTGCCAATCTAAACTATGCAAGCTTTCGAGGCTTTGCACGCTCTTCTCGAGATTATCATAGCTCCAGATACCACTTGTTTAAACAACTTGTTATAATATGTTTCTTTTCGTAGCATATTTTATGTCCAAGGTATCCGAGTGTAGATATCTGTGGGCACTTTCCTCGCCTCGTAAACCTTTATTCTCGTATATCTTTGCAACTCGTGCATTTCAAACACTTGTTTCTCCAAGATATCCGGACATAGGTATCCGAAAAACCCTCGTCTTCAAAGAATCTTGTGCGCCTTCAAATCTTCAACCGCTGAACTTTTCTCGCCGGATGCCTTCTTCGGTCTTCTTTAGAAAATAAAAATTACATTTCGAGACCTAACATCCTATACAAGATTTGCTAGACTATCATACTTAGTGAGTTTCCTCTTTACGTTGTTCAAGTGAACTAAGAGTACTAATCACCTTTCGAGCTAAGATAAGTCATTAGGTCGATCAAAATCTAAACAGATATTCCTAACAAATTTCCCCATTTTGATCACCAACAATGACTATCCGACCTATTACAACCGGATGAGGAAACAATCCACCACTTAATCATTTCTTATGATCTTTAATTCATATAATTAAGTGCAGAAAGTAAACATCAACCAAATCACAAGGTGTGATCTTTGTTGACATGTTATCTTATATATAAAATGATATCTGAGAGTAAGTTCATCAGATATAATACAGAGAAAGCTTACAGATAACTTTTTCAAGATTTAACAGAAAAGATCAATCAGCAAAATCACAGAAACTACTTAGTCAAATAGAACAACAGGAGTTACCAAGCTCCAAGTGAACATTCTAAATGACAAGTCTTCAAGTCTTCAAAAATCTTCAAGTCTTCAAAACAGCTCCATGGATCAGTTTGCAAATTTCCTATCACCAAACCTTTTGATATCATCAGAGTAGTCATAGAGAAGAGTTCTGACAATCATTTCTGTGTCTCTGGCAAATCCACATACTTCCTTGTAGGTTTTGGAGGGATTTCTCTTGACAAAATGCTTGACCCACAGATACTTTCCCCACTTCCAGGCATGCTCGATTCTGATATCTGATAGCTTGAAGTATTCATAAATGATCTTCAGATATCTGATGTCACCCTTGTATTGATCTTCAGTTAAGTAGAAGGACTCATAGTGTTCCACCGCAAGTCTTGCTCTTGTTCGCTCCAAGAATGTTGGGAAATTCTATGCACATCATCCTGCTTTCCATAAGGACATTCATCGAGAGGTCCTTCTTCATGGCTTCGCTCTTTGACATTTCAAAATCCAACCATGCTTTGATGTGGTTGGTGTTAATCAAGATTGGCTTATCTTTTCTCCATGCCATGATGTTAGGAATATCTGTTAGTATTTTGATCATTCATCACATGTTCTTATCTTAGCCAGAAAGGTGATTAAAGTACTCTTGGTTCACTTGAACATTGTAAAAGAGGAAATCACTAAGTTTGATTAGTCTAGTAAATCTTGTATTAGGATTATAGGTCTCTGAGTGTAATTTTTATTTCCAAGAAGACCATGAAGATCAATCCTAGCAATGGAGCTTTTCTGAAGATTACAAGACCGGAGATTGCACAAGATTTATGAAGACACCAAGGTTTAGTCTCACTCGGAAAGACTATGTCCTTAATCCTTTCTTAAGTTCATTTAGTTACTTTTGAAACATGATTCTGGAACATATGACATCATGAGTATGGAGCATGCAAGCCATCAGAAAGGCTAATGTATCCGTTGAAGACTACAGGACAAGAAATAGTACATGTGCATTAATTGCATCGGCAGAAAAGCCGCTAAAGCACAGTCCTCTCTGAGATATGAGACAAGGACTTCTGATACTCATTTCAAGATAAGTATAGACTGAATTTGAATTGTGTCTAATGGATAACATCCCAACGACTCTCTAATTCATCTATAAATATCACACACTTAGATGCTGAGAAATACGACCGAAGAACGATCTAACTTGCAAACTTACAATCTAGCAAAGTATTCTCTCAAGCACTCTACTACCCTTTCTCGAAAGCTTTCATTGTTTGAAGAATCACTAGTAGTTCTAAGTTGTCCGAACCTTAACAAGAGATTGTTATTCGTGAAAGAGTTGAACTATTAGATAACCTTCAAGCTCATTCTCCGTAACGGACATCAATTACTGGGTTAGTAAAGAGCATTTCCATACACGAACAATCAGATTAAGTAGTCTTGTTCTATTAGGCTCTCGAAACATAATCAAAAGTTATACAAGAAGCCTCTCGACAAACCTTATAACCTACACCATCAAGGCGTGGAGTAGAGGAAGTACTTGATTTGGGAAATCGTGAATAACTCCAAGGTTATCTCGAGTAGAGGAAGTACTTAGCTCTAGGAGTCGGAATAACTCAGGGGAACATTTGGTTGGGAACCAATTGTTTAAGAATCTTAGAATAGGATTTTGTAAGGTGAACTCAATTATCTGTTCTAGTGAATTCTAGGTCTCAAAGACCAAGTGGATTAGTCGGAGGATTACGCCACCTCCAGATACCACTATACTTGCGTGTTATTTACCTTCAGATTTATCTTTCAAAGAAAGCACACACACATACTTATTGTTTCTGCACTTACCTATATTAAAGTCTTCCACGCTCGGAATCTAAGTATCAGAAACCCCCCAGGTTTCTGAGAAACTGTGTTTATCGACAAAAGTTTTAAAAGACTATTCACCCCCTCTAGTCTTTTACTTTGCCGTTATCTGGACCAACAAGTGGTATCAGAGCAGGAGGTTCACAAGCCTTCTGCACTGAACCTAGATCCCCATATAGGTGAAGGAACTTTGTCCCTTTCTGAGGACTATATAATTTGTGTGTTAAGCGTGCAGATATGTCTCTGAGTGATGCTCCCGTTCTAAAGCCAGAAAACTACGAGAAATGGAAGAACAACATGATGCTCCATATGGAGGCCATTAGTGATGAGATGATCTATGTCATCAATGAAGGGCCTATCAAAATCGCATAACTCAAACAGCATCGAGGTGTCTGATGGAAGAAAAGCCTCAGACAAGGAAGATGGAAGTGAGGACATGGCTACTAGTGATAGTGGTCATGTTGCTCGTGGAAGCATTATATATGAAGACAAGCCAAGAGAGCTCTGGACATCTGAAGATGCCAAGAGACACAGATTGGATGGTCAAGCTCAGAATATAATCATCGACGACACTGAGCAAATACAAAGTAAACTGGGGTGCTAAACGGCGAAAGTTGCTCGCAATTGATTGAAGAAATCAGGTTTAATCGAGAAAACCAAAGAAAACAAGTTCAAGTTCTTAAATTAAAGTTCCAAAACTTCAAGCAAGGTCCCATCAAACTCGGAAGAACTTGATTTCGTGTTTACTACTCTTATAAGTGATATGGCGCACTTGGTGAAAGCAATGATACTCCCAACCAGAAAAGATTAAGACTATTGTCAGAAGTCTCAATCACAACTGGGAGCACACTAAATTCTTTTATTTCAACCAAGGAATGCCAAATATTACTCCAGTAGATCTCTTCTCTCATCTTGCTACATCAGAGATTATGAGACAACTCGTAGAGAACAAACAAATGAGAAGTTGCAAAGTGTTGCTCTAGTCTCTCAAGGCACTTCAAAAGAAGGATACCAAAGAAGCATCTCAAGAAAATGCTCTTGCAAAGAAGACACATGAAGAAATCATGAGTCAAGAGATTCAGAGAAGAAAAGTCGAAAAAGCATCTTCGCCCAAACTATCATCAAGATAAGAACATACAACTAAACAACTCTCAAGACCCCATTCGTAAAGGTGTTAGTCGAATCAGCAGAGATAGGAAATGATATCCGCTTCTATTGTCAAAAGCCCGGTCACTTCAAGAGATTGCCCCGCTTAAACATGCTCAAGACAGTGACAAGAAGGATGTAAGAAATTACAAAAGAAATCAAAGGGCCTTACCGATCAAGAAAGGAAGAAGATTCAAATCCAACTTGATGCTCTAGATATTGAGATGATTCAAGATGGAGATTCAGATAACTCAAACCTACCATCACCGTAATTGTGTGGAATCACCCACGTAATCGACTTCGCCTTAAGAAGAATGAAATGTGTGGAGTTGTCGAGATTGTCGGTCCGACATCTCCAACATTGAAATGTGTCTTATGGTGATGAGGTAACTAACATTTCACAATTTCGCACTATGAGAGTGATGATGGAATTGAGGATCCGAGTTAATCAGAGTGAATTGATCGTTATGAGAAAGAATTTCGGAAGCACAATCCAAAATCGTAATTTAGAGGAAAGAAAAGAAACTCTTGAAAAAGAGGTTTCGAGCTAATCAGGTATCTCGAGAACAAGAGCTACGAAATAGCCCTTCCGAAAAGTCGATATCCGAAATGAAAATTTTCACAAACTAGCCTTCGATGAACTTAATAAGAAATGATGAAGTCGCTTCTCGAGAATGAGGAACTCAAAGAAAGAGCTATCCTTCCAATCTTATGCAAAGGCTTGTGACACTCTCACCGAGGTTCAATCATATCCGAGAGATCCTCCGAGAAAGGTGGACTTGGATTTGATGAACAATCAAGTAATTCCTCCTCCAAGAAGGGTGATGATAGGTCGACCTTTGTAAGAAGTCAATGAATGATTCTTCAACCACCTATAGCATTGGTCGAAAGCTAAGGTAGTTGACAAAGGAAAGGAGTTGCAACCCGCCTTTGAAAGAACAACAAGTTCACAAGAAGCATGTGGATAAGGTCTCTAAAAGAAACACAAACCTCGTATATGCAATCATCCACAAGGCAAAGATACTAGGAAGGAAGAATTGTCGAATAGACAAATTCTCTACTATACCATTTTATGAAAATAAAGATGGTGCAAAAACTAGTAAGGCTTCAAGACCGCATTCAAAAGCCAAAGGTGTTCAAATGGCATCACTATCGCTCTATTGGAAAAGTCCTTTACAACAATATAAGGAAGGACAAGAACAATGGCGCATAGGTCGATATTGCACGAGTAATAAATGTATGGAAGAAATCTCAAACCACCGAAACCGAATGCCAAAGCTAGAAGGAACTCGCCGTAAAGGCTAAGTTTGTTGAAAAGCAACCCCGTAAACCTGTGGTCCGTAAAGCACCAAAGGAACACCTAGAAACACCCCAAGAAGGAAGATTGAGATCAAAATTACTAATTTATTGCTTCTCCTTCGATAAAGTTAGAAAAACAAACTCCCAAGAAATTCACTAAAATGTGAATTCCTACGAAGAATGTTTAGTCTAAGTGGTTCTATCTCGAGGCAAGAACCTAACTCTTGTTTCGTTGGTGCGTAACGCCTTCGACTAAGGCTCAATGGCTATTTGATAGTGGATGCGAAAGCACATGACAGAGACAAAGCAAATCGTCAATTACAAAGCTTGCAACAATGGACCGTACATCGATTTGTCGGAGGAGAATTAAATCCTCTCCGGATTTGGCAACGTCAAATTAGGATCATTAACTATCACTGATGTATTACATGTTAAGGGTTTGAAATATAATCTATTTAGCATGAGCCAGTTTGCAGACAAGGGATTTACTGTGAAATTCAAAGCAAAGTATTGCAAACTTATTGGCAATGAGTCAAAGCAGATAGCCTTATCGCAACTTTATGTTGCCGATCAAGCATCCGCCACAATCAAGAATGTCTCATGGTGAGTCAACTGGTCACATGTAAGAGCACCGGTTATGGCACAAAAGAATAAGTCACTTGAACTTCAAAACTCTGAACAAACTTGCCAAGAAAGAGTTAGTGGTTGGCCTTCCCAAAACATCTTTCACAAAGGATGATATCTGTTCTGCCTGTCAGATGGGGAAACAATCCAAAATCTCTTTCAAGTCCAAAACCAAACACTCTAGTGTTAGACCACTGGAACTATTACACATGGATCTTTTTGAATCATCTCAGAATTAGTTATGCAGAAAGAAGTATGGTCGTTGTTGTAGATGACTTCTCAAGATTCACTGGGTAGTCTTTCTAAAGCAAAAATCGATGCTAGGGTGGAGATACCAAACTTGTCAATAAGCTTGAAGTCATGAAAATGACAAAGCATCCGAATCGTAATGCATCATGGTATTGAGTTTGTCAACCAAGACATAAAGGAGTTTTGTATCAAAGAAAGGTATACAACATCAACTTTCCTCAGAAGAACACCACAACAAAATGGTGTTGCGAAAGGAAAAATAGAACCCTTAAAGAAGCAAAGGACAATGTCAATGACATCGAAATAAGTGAAGTTTATCGGGTTGAAGTCAGAAACACAAAGATGCTACACTCGTAATGTATGTTTGATAAACAAACACCATGACAAGACCCCTTATGAGCTCTCGGTTGGTAGACCCCTAATATTAAACATCCGAAAGTGTTCGTTGTAGATGTTTTGTTCTTAACAATGGAAAAGAGTATCTAAGAACATTTCAACCAAAGGCGATGAAGGTGTGTTTCTTGGTTATTCTATGAATAGCAAAGCTTATGAGTTTACAACAAAAGAACAAAGAAGATCAAGAATCGCCCATGTCAGATTCTATGAAGAAAGCAAGAAATCACCCTTGATGATGAACTCTCGAAAGGTTCAAGGAACTAATGATAAAGGATTCTCAAGAAGAACCTCGTAAAGGAAAAACATCATTGTGGAAAGAGAGGATGACTCGACGAAGAAAAGCATGAAATGCCTAGTAACAACCAGATGATTTTCGACATGATGAAGAATTTCCTATGAGAATTCCGAAATGGAAATCAAGATGTTCATCGAGAGCTAACTCGAAATGACCTCTCGACAGCATGTCCCGTAAAGCTCTCACATCGAGCAAGTGTCGACATTCACCGCCTTTCCGAGGTGCAAAATGTCACAGACATCAAGAAGTATCAAGTCATAATCATAGTGATTCACATTCGATCACATAGATGTTGACCTACTAGCCCTAAACCCATGATGAGATGGATCAAGGATCATCTCGCAAAAGACGGATCGACCAATCAATCAAGGTGTTAGGACTAGGAGAGCAATAGTGAAAATGCTAATTCTCTCTTTCGATGTTTTATCTCAAACATTGAACTAAAAACTATAGAAGAAGCATTAAGAGACCAAGACCGATCTCAAAGAATGCAAGAAGAGTCGATCGCTTTGAAAGAAACAAAGTCCGGAAACTAGTTCCATTTGTAGAAGGAATATCGTGATTGGAACTAAGTGGGTTTTCGTAAACAAGATGAATGAATCGTGAAATAACCGTAAACAAAGCAAGGTTGGTTGCCAAGGATTCACCTGCATCAAGGTTTAGATTTTGATGAGTCATATGCACCGGTTGCCAGATTGTATGCAATAAGACTCTTTCTGGCCTTTGCAGCTCATAAAGACTTTAAAGTTTATCAGATGGATGTCAAAAGTGCATTCTTGAATGGTGAACTTGCTGAGAAGTCTATGTTGAACAACCACCTGGTTTTGAAGTTTTCTCAGAAAGTAGAATGGTCTACAAGCTACAAAAAGCTCTATATGGACTGAAACAGGCTCCAAGCGCATGGAATGACACTTTGGCCAAATACCTTCTGGAAAGTGGTTTCAAGAAAGGTGAAGTTGATAAAACTTTATTTACCTTAAATCATGATGGGAAACTGCTCTTAGTTCAAGTATATGTTGATGACATTATATTTGGATCTAAGGACAAGCAACTTTGTGATGACTTTGCAAATCTCATGAAAAATAAGTTTGAGATGAGTATGATGGGAGAATTGAACTATTTCCTAGGATTTCAAGTCAAGCAACTCAATGATAGAATATTCATTAGTCAGACAAAGTATGCAAAAGACATGCTCACAAAGTTCAATCTTAAGCCTTCTGAAAAGAATGCTAAAATACCTATGAGCATAGGAACCAAGATGACCTATACTGAATCAGATAAGAGTGTTGATGAACACAAGTATAGGAAATTGATAGGTTCACTACTTTACTCATCGCAAGGCACTGATATTCAATATGCAGTTGGTGTGTGTGCTAGATTTCAAACAAATCCGATGCAATCACACTACAACATTGCTATGAAAATATTAAGGTATGTGAAAGGTACAGTAGATGTAGGTTTGTGGTACCTTAAAGAAAGTGGATTGAGTTTGGCTGGTTACTCAGATGCTGATTATGCTGGATCAATGCTTGATAGGAAAAGTACCTCAGGAACTTGTCAGTTTCTGGGAACTAGACTTATCTCGTGGTTTAGCAAGAAACAAAACTCAATTGCAACTTCTACCACAGAGGCTGAATATATTGCTGCTGGTTGTTGTGCAACACAAATTTTGTGGATTCAACAACAACTTAGTGACTATGGACTCAATGAAGAGAAAACTCCCATTTTCTGTGATAACACAAGTGCTATTGCAATCACACAGAACCCCAAGTTCCATGCCAGAACAAAGCACATTGATGTTAGACACCACTTCATCAGAGACCATGTTGAAAAAGGCAATATAGAGATACTCAAGATTGGCATGTAAGACCAACTTGCAGATATCTTCACCAAGCCCCTACAAGAAAGCCGGTTCTTGACCTTAAGACATAATCTTGGGTTGATGGAGTTGCCTAAGGACTGAAAAATGTCCTGAATCTCTAAAGTCTGAGTAAGCAAGGTAGAAAAGAAGTAGGCCTCTGATAACATGCTCTCAGAAAGCCAAGTTGTTAAGAAGTGATGCAAAGGTTTCTGAGTAGCAACACTCAGAAAGGCAAAACATTTCTGGAACGGGTATCCAGAAAGGCAAAGGTTGGTACACACTCAATGAGTAAATAAGACTAGAACTTACTTACTAAGAGTGGGTCAAATACATTCAAACAATCAAGTTTCGATTCTTGAATTCAGGAAACTATTTAGTCATAAAGAGAAAAGACACATAAAGCCCGAAAAACATAAGTTCTGGGAGTCAAACATGTCCAATGTCTTGTATTTTTGCCATTTTCATGATAAATAATATAAAGATAAGGACTTGATACTCAGAATGATAAAGTTCAAACGATTGAGTGTTCTTACTCTTTACTAAGTGACATAATGGATGTAACTTGTCAAAAATCCATCAAATCGGCACAATACCATTTGTTGATTAATATCATTACAAGATATTCAATATAAGCCCTTGATGTATAAACGTTTGATCTCAACGGCTGAGATCAAAACAAAGCAAGTAATGTCTGTTGAGAAATGCAGACATGGCCCACTACGCATTTAATGAAGTACAAAGGACGTACCACGCCTATGCAGATGCAAAGACACGCATTCATATTCAGTTATATGTATGTTGTATCTATGTACGTTTTTTCTGCTATATATATAGGAATTTGGCAAAAGACAAACACTTTTTCCAAATCCGAAATTTCATACTTGCATCAAAATAGCAAAACCTCTCAAGTTTTCTGCAAAACTTCTTCTGCAACTCAACTTCTTGTGCTTAGTCTTCTGAAAAGATAGACTAATCTCGATTATTCTTGCAAAACCCATCCAGAACACTCACCAAAGACTCTATATAAGAGATGGCACCAAAGAAGATGACCACCAAGAACCCTAAGGTCAAGATCATCTCCTCGCCGAAAAGCAAGGAGGAAAAGAACTCAAGGTGTTGAATAAACGCCTTCTAGGAGAGTTTACCCCTTCTGACTGGAATCCAAGTCACAAGATGAATTGGGGAGCTTCTCTTGTGAAGAAATATGTTTCTGCAGTCATTTCTTCAAAAGCAGATAGAAAATTGATATTGGGAATGTTGAAAGTTCCCATATCTACAAGTTTCTGTGTGCTGCACCCAGTGGACTTTCCACACTGGATGTGTTAGAGTTCTACAACAACTCCAAAATCTTCACAAAAGTTGTGAATGATGTAGAAAAGAAGTACATGTAGACTGAAGTTCAAGGACAAGAAATTGTCCTAGACTGCAAGACTTTCTGCAACTTATTCCGATTGAAAAATCGAGGAACAATCGACGACATCAACATCAGGGATGCCTCCATGATTCAAAGTGTTAAGGAGCTATTTGAGGCAATCTAGATTGAAAATGTAAAGGGTTGCCCAGCAAACTTTGTTCTGAAAGCCATCGAACCGCCATCTCCGTAAACACCGAGTACTTTGGCTCTCATTCTGGTCTGTTGCTTTAATGGCAACAAAGGTGGAGTAGACCAGATAAGCATGGAGAGATAGATGATGATGCATCTTCTGAATAAGAAGCATGAAGGGCAGGAAACCCACTTTAATTGAGGGAAGTACGCCTTCAACAAATTTCTTGGGCATATTGAGGAATTTGAGCCTAAAATCATCAATGGCCTTGCTGAGATAAAAGCCAATATGCATTTTGGTCTCAAAATCTGCTACATTCTGGAAACAATGGGAATAACTCTCAGAAAGAGACAAGAAATCCCAGTCACCAACTCCCTTTTCATACATGCCTTTGAAGAAAAGGAGAAAATTGATGCTGAGAAAGCTCAGAAAGAGGCACAAGAGCTTGAAGCTTCCCAGCAAGGTGAAGAGGTCTCTGAGCAAGCTCTTGCTCAACCTCCAGTTGCCAAGAGAAAGAGGACTCAAAGCAAGAGAGCCTCTAAGTCCCAAAGTGTACAAAAAGCACAATCTTCTGGAGACAAGATCTCAGAAGATGTTGTTCGGCCAGAAAGGCAACACCAGAAAGCCCCAAGAATTCTGAGACAGTCGCCCGTAAATCTCCTGAGTGATAGAAATATCATAGATAGGTCACTTCCAACTGGACAAGGACTCGATGATGACGAGTACTTACACAAGTATTCAAAAGTCCAGATTGAGACCCATGGAGGAGCATCAAGCTCACCCTCGAAAGAAAGGAGCCCTCCGTCCAACAGAAGAAGAAGGCTGGATGAGGAAGATAGAGTGATGGAAGATGTTGACATTGCTTCCACATTCACAATGCCAAGACTTAATGTGGCTAAAGAAAACCTCGTTGAACAGGTTCCTCAACCTTCTGAGAGAGCTCAACTCTCAGAAAGAGATCAAACTGAGATGGAGACTCAGAAAGATATTGTAGAGGAAACCAACAATGAGCAAAGAGAGGCTGTGGAAACTCCACTAGTCCAAGAGACCCAAACTCAGCCTGACTCTATTCAGGTAACAAAAGTAGTTTGTATCTAACTTGTCAACATTAAAATGTTAACTTGTTACTCATAAGCTTCATTTGTTACAGGCCAACTTGGAGACACAATTTCAGGGGGAAGAAAACTTGTCCACTCCCTTGAATCAAGAAGAGGTTACTCCAACCTCAGAACATCAAGAAGAGCCTGTTCCACAGGTAGTAAAGTTATCTCTGAACAAGAAATAACTAACTTAAAATTGCTCTAATCTTATGTTCTGATATTCTTAAATGTCTCTTCTTAGGCTCCAACTGAGGAAGTAGTGGTGGTGGAACCAACACCCCAAAACCTAGAGATTCCGTGGTTTAAAAGCTTCGAGGAAGTATTTATCGAGCCTTCACGAGAAGGTAAGTAATCGAATAATCTTCTTCAACTAATGCTCGAGAACCCACTACTAAAATCTCTTATGTTTGTTCTTACAGCTCCGAAGAACAATTGGATGGAGAAACAACAGGTCATCTCCTCCAAAGAAACTAAAATCACGAACAAGCAAGATTCACAGAAAGGTGCCGTAAACCCCAAGGTTTCGAGGAACTTACATCGAGCTTCCTCACTTAGAAGTAAGTGAAGTCTCAGAAAGCACTTTTCCATCTCTCTTTCTCATAATGCTTCTAAACATATTTGATTGTAATTCTCGTGTTCCAGAAAGAAAGGATGCCGAGGATCGACTTCTCCTCACATTAAGGTATCCGAGGCCTCTGCCCAAACAAGGTAAGTCCAAGCAAATGAGCCTAGTGTTTCTACACAGGTATGCTCAGAAAGCTTACTTTTGCACACAGATACTAACACAAGTAGTTTGAACAAAACTAAGTTGATCCCTTTCTTTCAGGCTCAAAGTCTAGTGCCACTCAACTTACTCCAAGCTTTTAAGAAGCACACTCTCAAGAAACATCTAAAGTGCTTCGTATAATGGTAAAAACTCGTAAAGGCCGATCTTTCTGAAATTGCAAGAGTAACTGACATCCCAGAGAAAAGGGCCATAGCAATCATTCTGGAAGACCATATCCATGCTATGTTTCCCACAGAATCATATTCTTTTGCCACTCTGATGGATGATAACTTCTTAAATGAAGTAGCACAAAGACTCCTAGCAGACTTTCAAGCTTCTGATGCTCAAACCCAAGACCAGATGGTGACCCATCCTGCCTTGCCCAGCAAGCTCACAACCTACCCTTCTGAGCAAGAAGAAGTAAATGGGAGGATGATCACACTTCCTAATGTGATCAACCTGGTTTCTGAAGATGAGGAGGAAACTGATGAGAATGACTACCAAGAACCTCCTTCTGAGCATCCAAGTCAAGAAGACAAGAAAAAGGATGATGATCCCCAACCTGGAAACGGCGGGATTCAGAAAGTTAGCAAAGGAAGTGCAGAAAAGGCTACTCCTTCCAATACTCAGAAAGCCCCATCATCATCACCACCAAAGTCTCATCAAAATACCCAACAGTCAACAAGACACAATTGAAGAAATCACACCAATCGAGTTCGTGGATTGAACAACTCATTTAAGTTGGAAGAGGAGAAGAGAATCAACTTAGAGTGTCAAGCTCTTATCAAGAAAAGGAAGCCAAACTTGAAAAGCTCGTAGAAGCTAATGCTAAGGAACTGCACTCCTAGATGAGCAAAGGTTGTTGAAAATGCCATCATTGTCATCACGAGATAGATGCCATGGATGACAATGATGATGAAGAGCATTATGCTAAGGTCATCGAAAGACCTTCTACTTCTCAAGGCAAAGATACTCAAAGGCAAACAAAAGATTGCCACTCTGCAAACAATCCAAGAAAAGGATTATGAGAGTGATGCTGAAATAAACCCAAACTTGATCTCCCAAGCAGAAGATGAGAGGCTAATCACTAAGGAAAAGCTAGCCCTTCTGGATCCTCAAATTTCCTCTGCTCCAGGTGCTTCAATAAGTGATGAGCACAGGTCAAGAACAGCTGTTTTCTTGGAACTAAGAGACAAACTTGTTGCTCAAGACAACCAAGTCCTACAGTAGAAGAGATGAAAGATTCGGTCACGATTGCTAAATAGAGCAACCAAAGATAGCTCTCTCTCGAAAGACTTAGCTCGATCGTGGAAGAAGACTGCAACAATGCCAACCAAGCACTAGCAGATGCTACTTATGCTACTCAACAAGCTGAGGCTATTCTAAGGCCTCTTGAAGAGCTCAACAGAAAAGAGCAAGTGTTGGTTAGGCAAAACAAGGACATGAAAGAAGAAATCCAAGAATTGTTCAGGGTGCATGACAACCTCCAGAAGAACTTTGAATCACTCTCTGAAGCTTATGCTATCATGAGTCATTCATTCATGACTAAGGGGGGAGGAGAGATGCCTCAGAAAGGCAGAGGAAGAAAAAGAAAACAATCAAATCTCCCCTCCTCAAGTCAACTAGTCATTAAGGACACCACTGGAGACACCCTTGCTGAAGAAGTTGTTCCAGATCAACCACCGTAAAGTCGAGAAGTATGGTCACTAGGGTACCAAGTCCCTTAGATCTCGGATGGGAACAACCAGAAAGCTTCAAGAAGAAAATCAAGAAGAAGGTGAGGTAAGAGGTCAAGAGAGTCGCAAGCCTCACAACCGGAACATCAATGATGATGATGAGGATGAATCCGATATGATGAGCATCCAATTCACAAAAGAAGAAGGCAAGCAAGCCTTACAACCTCCTCCGGCAAAGAAGGCCATTAGCCTGTAACACCTTCCGAAATACCAAGTCAATTCAAGGACTTCCACCAAAGACAAATTTCAAAGGCAGGAAGAAAGAGTCACAGGATCTCCGATGTAAGGCCACCTAATGTAAAGGCTAGAAGGGATATTCGGCTAAGGTAGCAAACAAAGAAACTCATCAAGAAAAGCCAACCGATGCCCACATTGAGTATGTGAAGACCAATAATGAAGAGTCTTCATATAGGTGCATTCTCAACAAGAAAGGGTATCGATTCGAACTGCAACATCTACTTGTCAATGATAAGTTTCCAACTCCATCTTCAACCAGATCCTAAAATGGAGTAAAGGCAAGCCAAATTTGCTAAAACATGAGCACCTTCATGCCTGGCTAAACTTTGAGGTTGAAAAGAGAAATGATGCCAGAAAGATGGACCTTTCTTTTCCTTGTCCTTACCCCAAGCCGTAAGATGCACAAGACAAGAAAATCGGATGGTAGCTACAAGAAGCGTAATGCTAGGTGTTCATCCCTATGAGTCATTCTACATGACAAAGGATGAATATCTCGATGATATTCACTATCCGGAAGAAATATACAAGTATTTCAACCTATCCGAGCTACAAGTAGACCATGCCCGGTCCTGGGAAAATACTCGGGTCAAACACTTTCAAGAAGAAAACTACAATCTTGGCAAGAGTTACCATGAAATTTGTATCTTATCCGTAAAGATGTAACTTTCGTCAAGGATACTTTATGACTATGTCCAAGAATGCGTAAAAGTGGATGATTATGTCAATCGATCCGTAAAGGGTGTTGAAGAACTTGAGGTTTCAACCTAAGTTATTTTTGAAGACTTGAAGACTAGTATCTTAGAATGTTTACTTGGAGCTCGACTCTCCCGTTGTTCTAATTTACTTAGTATGTTTTGTTACTTTTGTAATCTTGCCGCTTGTTTCTAAACTTTATCTATTTGTAAAAGTTGCATCTCATTCGTAACTGAATCTATATGAAGATCATACTCGTATACACTCTAATAGATGACAACTTATCAAGAAAGGTCACTTTTGTGATTTGGTTGATGTTTACTTTCGCACTTAATTCAACTAAAATTGAATATCATTTGAAATGATTAAGTGGTGGATTGTTTTCTTCCAGATTACAAATTTGTAATAGGACTTGAAAAGATAGTCATGGATGACTGATCAAAAAGGGAAATTTGTTAGAATATCTTAGTATTTTGATCATTCATCACATATTCTTATCTTAGCCAGAATGGTGATTAAAGTACTCTTGGTTCACTTGAATATTGTAAAAGAGGAAAATCACTGAGTATGATTAGTCTAGTAAATCTTGTATTAGGATTATAGGTCTCTGAGTGTAATTTTTATTTCCAAGAAGACCATGAAGATCAATCCTAGCAATGGAGCTTTTCTGAAGATTACAAGACCGGAGATTGCACAAGATTTATGAAGACACCAAGGTTTAGTCTCACTCGGAAAGACTATGTCCTTAATCCTTTCTTAAGTTCATTTAGTTACTTTTGAAACATGATTCGGAACATATGACATCATGAGTATGGAGCATGCAAGCCATCGAAAGGCTAATGTATCCGCTGAAGACTACAGACAAGAAATAGTACATGTGCATTAATTGCATCGCGAAAAGTCGCTAAAGCACGCCCTCTCGAGATATGAGACAAGGACTTCTGAGTACTCATTTCAAGATAAGTATAGACTGAATTTGAATTGTGTCTAACGGATAACATCCCAACGACTCTCTAATTCATCTATAAATATCACACACTTAGATGCTGAGAAATATGACCGAAGAACGATCTAACTTGCAAACTTACAATCTAGCAAAGTATTCTCTCAAGCACTCTACTACCCTTTCTGAAAGCTTTCTGTTGCTTGAAGAATCACTAGTAGTTCTAAGTTGTCCTGAACCTTAACAAGAGATTGTTATTCGTGAAAGAGTTGAACTATCAGATAACCTTTTTTAAGCTCATTCTCCGTAATCTGACATCAATTACTGGGTCAAGAAGAAGTATTGCCATACACTGAACAAGTGTATTAAGTAGTCTTGTTCTATTAGGCTCTCTGGAAACATAACTGAAAAGTTATACAAGAAGCCT
Organism: Plantago major; assembly: GCA_026545765.1. Taxonomy (NCBI): domain Eukaryota; kingdom Viridiplantae; phylum Streptophyta; class Magnoliopsida; order Lamiales; family Plantaginaceae; genus Plantago; species Plantago major. The sequence goes on along the minus strand of JAIFAC010000206.1, from coordinate 46,150 downwards.
CTCTGACAAACCTTATAACCTACACCATCAAGGCATGGAGTAGAGGAAGTACTTGATTTGGGAATCAGGGAATAACTCCAAGGTTATATGAGTAGAGGAAGTACTTAGCTCTAGGAGCTGGGGAATAACTCAGGGGGAACATTTGGATGGGAACCAGTTGTTTAAGAATCTTAGAATAGGATTTTTGTAAGGTGAACTCAATTATTTGTTCTAGTGAATTCTAGGTCTCAGAAAGACCGAAGTGGATTAGTTGGAGGATTACGCCACCTCCAGATACCACTATACTTGCTGTGTTATTTACCTTTCTGTATTTATCTTTCAGCAAAGCACACACACATACTTATTGTTTCTGCACTTACCTATCTTAAAGTCTTCAAGGCCTGAATCTAAGTATCGAAACCCCTGTGTTTCGAGAACTGTTTTTATCGATAAAAGTTTTAAAAGACTATTCACCCCCCCCCCCTCCTAGTCTTTTACTTTTCCGTTATCTGGACCAACACATGAGTTGTTTATGGATTGGTTCTGGAAACCTTGAATTTACCAGTAAGTGCTTGAGTTCCAGAATCCAGTAGCCATTCTTCTGATTAATGCACCTGTAGACAGAGGAATTGTTGTCATTCTTCACATACTCAATTTCGCTTCTTCCGCTCGAGTGGAAGTCGACTTTGTCTTTGTTCACCTCTCACTGCTCCTTCTTTGTCTAGAATTCTCCTTAGGGATTTCTTGAAGAACCACCCTGGATTGACTTGGTATTTCCAGAGGGTGTGTTAGCTGCTAAAGGCTTTGCAGCTATGGGCTCAGTTAGGCTATCAATTTTCCTTTTTCTGTGAAGAGGAGTTTCATCTTCATCGCCTCTTCATCATCATCAAGATCAATTCTTGTGAGACTTTTGCCTTCTTTATTGCCTGTGGATTTGATTTGGCCTCCTTCTTCTTCTTCGTAAGATTCATCAATCCTCTTACTTGTCTTCTCCTCGAGCCTTGGTACTTTGGAGGTCTTTTGCCATGGCCCTTGTTACCATTGTAGTTTCTTCATTGTCATTGGAAGTAGCTACTATTTGCAAAGCACTTGATTTGATGAGGGATCATTTATTCCGAGTGGTGGTCGGAAGTTTTCTTGTTTCCTCTTCCTTCGAGCGGCACCAACTCTAGATTTCTTCTTTCCTTCCCCGATCTTGAGATCCAAATTCTTCCCCTTAGTCATTGTCGATCGATTATACCACAAAAGAATCGAGAGAGACTCAAAATTCTTTTGCAAGTAGTTGAGGTAGTGACCAACTTCAAGTTCAAATTGAGCTCTCGATTTTGTTTGATAAGTCCATTTTCCTTATCGGAGCTCTCGCCAATGGGCCTAGTATAGCATCTGCTTCCAAAGGGTAACTTGCCTCATGAAAAGCTTTTCACTAATGACACATCATCGCCCCTTATCATTCCTGCATCCTTCGAGCAATAACCATACTGGTTGTTCTCTGAGTGATGAGTTCTGTGAACTTCTTCATTTCTGAGGGGACGGAGGCAATTACATCTTTGTTTTGTGAAGACATCTCCTTTTTAAGATGTGCCAAAACTTGGTATCTATTCATGTATTCATGGGAGTGGACATTCGCGCTTTGTTGAAAACTTCGAGCAATTAGCTTCCTTTAAGATGAGAAATCGCCATGTTCATTGCGGTGTCGCCAAAGTCTTGTCTTCTTCATCATCCGAGTCTTCAAATTTGATCTTCATCCTCTTGGACATTTTCAAGATTTTCTAGTCCAGCAACCATCTCAGAGATGGGCTTCTTTCCTTTCTGAGAGGAGGATGGTATGTCTTTTGCTGGTGATGCAACCTTAGCATCATGCTTTTCTTTAGATACTTCTTCAGTATCTAATTCCTTAGCAATAGCATTTACAACATCCTGGAGCTCTTTAACCTCAGAGTAAGCTATTGTCTCTTGTAAGTATTGATCTTGTAGTTGATTGAGCTTATCTCTGGATTTAACTAGCTCTTCTTCAAGTTGAAGATGGAGATGTTGCTCTTCTTCCAACAGTTGTTTGAGTTGAGCAGCTCTGGTTTGAGTATTTAATATCTGCTGAGTTGTTTTCTCAGAGTGCTCAACTACTTGTTCAGTAGTGTCTTTTTGTTGTTGGGATTGCTGTGAAGGATGGGTGGATTTCTGAGGAGATGGAGGAGGGGATTGCTTTGATGTCCTCTCAGTGCTTTTCAAAGAATGAGGCTTTGTTTCCTTGTGGAATTCCTCCTGTCCCTGGTGCAGGGGCATCATCATCCGTCATATCATCATCATCCTTTTTGTGATGGTCAGAGGGAGGTTCATCAAAGTTATTCTCATCTATTTCTTCCTCCTTATCGTCTTCAGATACATGATTAATCACTTCAGGAATAGTGATTTTCTGCCCATTAACCTCTTCTTGTTCAGAACGAATACATTGTAGTGTCTGGGGCAGGACTGGCTTGAATGCCATCTGCAATCTTGTCTGACCATCTGTCTGTTTGAAGGCTTGCACCAATTTGTGTGCCACTTCCTTGGAAAAATCCTTACGCATTAAGGTCGCAACTTGATATTGTTCAGTAGGGAACATTACGTGGATATAGTTTTCCAGATCAAGAGCTCGTGCTCGTCTTGTTGGTTGATCTGTTATTCTCAGTATTTCAGAGAGATCAGAGCACCTTAACCTCTGCCATTTCTTGAAGCATTGAATATGCTTTGGCAAGGTATGAGTCTTGAAGAAGGGAAGAAGGTTCTCATAGTCATCATTTGACTCCTTCTTGGCACTACTTTGAGCCTGAAAGAGAGAGTTTTGAGTTAGTTTCAAAACTTGTGTAGATATTTGGGTTTTAGAGCAGTCAAGTATCTATGTTACCTATGCAACAAAGAATGCTCGGTTGTTGAACATCGAGGTTTCAGTGTGCCTCACATATCTTGGTGTGAGGAGGAGACTTGGAAGTCTAATCCTCAAAGATCCTCTCTTTCTTTTGAACTCGAGAATCATAACACTTAGGAAATTTTATCAAGAAAATTCTATTTACAAAATCGATATCCGAGAGGTCAATTACCTCCACTATTGAGGGCTCGAGATTTGTTGCTCAGAGACTTGTGCGCCTCGAAATTTTCTTGTGATGAAGGATTTGATGCCTCATCAATTTCCATTTGTTGTGGATCGAGCGGCAATTCCTCAAAGAACTTCTACTTCTTTTGAACTCATATAGAAAGTGTTAGTTTGAGAAAATGATCGTAGATTTGTCTTTGAAGATTATAGGTATCTGAAATATATATATATATATATATATATATATATATATATATATATATATATATATATATATACCTTCTCAATAGAAGGCTCAGATATTTGTTCCTCGAGACTTTGTGAGTCTCGGTTGATTCTCCGATGAGTTAGGCTTCAAATTATCATTTTCCTTCTCATTGGAGCCTATTAGAAACATTCACTTGATTAGTTAAGTGAATTAACAAATATCCTAAAAGTAATGTCTTAGGAATTTCTATCACCGTAGCATGTGCTCGATTCCTTAAAAGGTGAGGTAGTAGCCTCCTTCTCAGTATCTAAGGCAAGCTTTTCAGCTTCCTCTTGTTCTTTTGTTTCTAATTCATCCTGTCACAAAGAAATTTTTATAAGTAACAAGATTGATGAACATAAAATTTCACAAGTAGAGAGTTAAACCATTCAACTACCTGAGCATTGTCAGGCTGATTGGTCTCTGGAACTTGTGACCCTTCTATGCTTTGGTCTTGCTGTTACATTATGGCTTCTTTGTTTGAAGTTTCTGTTCCTTCAGACCTTTCCTGAGTGACTGACTCGGCTTTCCCTTGTTTGATCATTCGAGTGTATCTCGCTTTGATCCTCTCAGAGTCGGGGAACCTGCTTGTTTGCAGGATTTTCTTCAGCATGTTGCATAGCTGATATGTCGAAATGGAGTTCATTTGCCATTTCATCAACCACTTGTGGCTGTTGTGGTTGTGGTTGTGGTTGTTGTGGTTGTATGGAAGCAGAAGTTTGAGCAGTTGAGAGCTCTTCCAGATTTTTAAGTGTGGTGTTGACATCGGCTCCTACCAACACTAGGTCACCACCATCGTGGCTTCTTGAAGTTGTTTATACGTGACTTTCCTCGATGGTGTGTTGGCACCAACAACCTTTGCTATAGGTGCTTGCTCAAGAATTTGAAATGGTTGCTTTCTCAAAGAACTCGACCTTTTGTTCTTCCTCGCCTTGGTTACTTTTTTCAAAGAACCTTGGGGATGGGATCTTCTCCTCGTCCGATTCGTCATTGAAATCGAACAGAGTTATCAATAATCCGCCGCTTCGCAGAAGAGTTTGAAGTTTCTCAAGATTTATGAGTTCATCGCCAGGCTTCGTAATAGTCTTCACATTTCGAAAGCACTTTCTCTTCAATCTACTTGTTCAAGAGTCGATGCCTCTTTGCAAGATTGATGAGTTCATCTTTATTGATGAGTTCATCCGCAGGACGCTGTATCCGGGAATCGACAACCTCAATGGGTGTGCCTTCGATTTGCCGCCAGACTTCTCCGTGAAGTTCGGACTTCGGTCGCAACTTTTCCCTCGTATACCTCTTCGCCTTTCGCTTCGAACCTTTCCGAGATCCGTAACCTTTTTCATCATGTTTGTATACTCATATTTGTAGAGTAGGTTATCTGGCAATGTCCGCTGCCTCTCGAGCTTAATGCCAAGACATTCCAGTAAGTAGAAAATTTTCAGTCCATAGCTTACTGTGGCTTTTGGCTCAGCAAGGCCCTTAACGATTTTAGGCTCAAAGCCTTGTATTTTCTTCACAAATTTCATGAAGGCGTACTTCCCCTAATTAAAAGGGTTTTCCAACCTTTTGTCTTGTTGAATCAACAAGAACAACATCATCTAGCGTTCTTGGCTTATCTGGTCAGCACCTCCTTGTAGACCATCGAAGCCTCTATGAAGAATACATGCCAACACATCCCAAAGGACCAAAAGATGTCCGGTCCTTATGTCGAAGTTTAAAGTCGATGGGTGTGTCCGGTTTGTCAAGATCACACACATCAGATAGTTGCTTCACACCTTCAAGGAGATCTTCATCCTTGGTGTCAATTTCAAAATCCTTTCCAAGATTTTGAAGTTCAAACACCACGAAAAAGTCATTTGGCCCAATGTGATTTCTTGTCCTTGGACTTTGGTCTTATAGACACTATCTCAGTGTCTTCAGAGATCTTGAAAATAATGGTGGAGTTGTTGTAAAACTCCAAAATATCCAAAGGAAGAAACTCACTGAAGAGCACATAGAAAGCCCTCGATTTTTGCCTTTTCAAGCATATCAAGTACCAACTTCCGTCACCGTTTTCTATTGCAGCTACTGTATTCTCAATCATGGCACCACCCCAAATCATCCTGTGATTTGAAGTCCAATGATCGTATCGAATTCTCCGATCAACCGATTGTTTGTTATAACTAACCGTGCTGCTTGCCAGCATCAGAGTAGTCAGGATTTCGAGAAGAAGAACGTTTGGGATCCATCTCTTTAAATAGTGAAGTTTTTGAAAAACGAGAAAGATATTTGGGTGAGAGATTAGTAATTCTTTGCTAAAAAACTAACAAAGATTTGCAGAGGTTGAAGAAGAGTTTTTGCTATTCTTGTGCAAGTATGTATGTCGGATTAGTAAAGTAATTTATTTTGCCAAAATCCCATATATATAGTAATGTAATCTCCATGCATATATACATACAAATTAATTTTGTGTGTAAGTATCTCGTGAATTGCAAAGACGTGAGCAAAAGCTTGTTCGCATTAAATGCATATCGCCTCCCGGCTTAATTTTAATAACCCACTATTTATCGAGAGTTAATCACCGCCAGAAGATCAATCGCCAATTCATCAAGGGTCACCATTTTTTCAAAGAATGATCACAATCAACAAATGTAATTGTGCCCATTTAATGAATTTTGGCTATTAGCTTTCTGAATCACGTTTCTGTATGACCAAGAACACTGTTTGCATCTGAATTTATCTCACACTTGGTATTTGTCCAAGTTTTACACAAAGATAGAAATAATACAAATTTCAAGAGAGTAGTTGACTGCAGACAGTTGTACTATTCTCTTTTGTGTTCCCTCACCGAAAGTGATCCAGATATCTGAGTACCCGTCTAAGAAATATTTGAATAGCGATTTTACCCTTTAGCCTTTAGTTTCTGGATACCCGTTCCAGATACCTTTTCTCTCTTCTTTGATATCTTCTTCAGATATCTCTTCTCTGAACTTTTTCAGTTTTTTGGTAGCTCCATTAGTCCAAGATCGTGGTCTTAAGGCAAAGAATCTACTTTCTTGTAGTGGCTTAGTGAAGATATCTACAAGTTGGTCTTCAGTACAATCTTGAGTATCTCTATATCGCCTTTTTCAACATGGTCTCGATGAAGTGGTGTCTAACATCAATGTGCTTTGTTCTTGCATGAAACTTAGGATTCCGGAAGTTATGGCAATAGCACTTGTGTTGTCACGTAAAATGGGAGTTTTTTCTTCATCGAGTCCATAGTCTTCGAGTTGTTGTTGTATCCACAATATCCGTGGAAGCACAACATCCAAAGAAGAATATATTCAGCTCGTGGTAGATGTGGCAATTGAATTTTGTTTCTTCAACCATGATATTAATCTAGCACCAAGAAATTGACAAGTTCTCGAGGTGCTTTTTCTATCAAGCAATGATCCAAAGATAGTCGCATCCTAATAGCCAACCAAACTCAATCCACTATCTTTTGGATACCACAATCCAACTTCTACAAAGACTTTTACATACCTTAATATCTTCATAGCAATGTTGTAGTGACTGCATCGGATTTGTCTCAAATCTAGCACACTCCAACCGCATGTTGAATATCGTGTCTACTTGCAACAGTATAGTAGAGACTCAATCAATTTCCTATACTTGTGTTCTTCAACACTCTTGTCGATTCAAGATAGGTCATTTTGGTTCCAATGCTCATTGGTATCTTAGCATTCTTTTCAGAAGGCTTTAGATTGAACTTATTGAGCATATCCTTTGCATACTTTGTTTGACTAATGAATATTCCATCATTGAGTTGCTTGACTTGCAGCCTTAGGAAGTAATTCAATTCTCCCATCATGCTCATCTCAAATTTACATCTCATGAGTTCAGCAAAGTCTTCACAAAGTTGTTTGTCTTTAGATCCAAATATAATGTCATCAACATATACTTGAACTAAATGTAGTTTCCCATCATGGTTCAATGTTAAGAGTGTTTTATCAACATCTCCTTTCTTGAAACCACTTTCTAGTAGGTATCTGGCCAATGTATCATACCATGCTCTTGGAGCTTGTTTCAGCCCAAACAGAGCTTTCCGAAGCTTATAGACCATCCTACTTTCTGAGGGAACTTCAAAACCTGGTGGTTGCTCAACATAGACTTCCTCAGCCAGTTCACCATTTAGAAATGCACTCTTGACATCCATCTGATAAATCAGAAGTCATTATGAGTCAAAGGTTAGAAATAGTCTTATTGCATCCAATCTTGCAACCGGTGCATAAGATTCATCAAAATCTAGTCCTTCACGGGTGAATCCTTGGCAACCAACCTAGCTTTGTTTCCGTTATTTCACCAGACTCATTCATTTTGTTTCGAAAACCCACTTGGTTCCGACATGATATTCCACAAGAATGGAACCAGTTTCCAGACTTTGTTTCTCTCAAATTGATCCAACTCTTCTTGCATTGCAGAGATCCAATCTTGATCCTTTAATGCTTCTTCTATTGTCTTTGGTTCAATTTTTTAGATGAAACATCCATAGAGACAACTTGCATTTTCAGCGATTGCTCTTCTAGTTCTAACTCCTTGGTCTATGGGACCAATCACATCCTTTGCAGGATGATTTCTTATCCATTTCATAATGGGTTTTGAATTAGTAGGATCAATATCATTTTGATTTGAATGTGAATCAATATGATCTTGATGAGATACATGTGCAGTATCTGCGATATCTGACATATAGGAAATGCCATGGATATCTGACACTCTTTCAGTGTTAGAGATATCTGGAATTTGCATTTCAGCAAACTCTCTTTCAGATACCTCTTCATGATGAAGGTTCTCAAGAACTGTTCCATTTCTGGAATTCTCATAGGAAATTCTTCATCATGTCTTAGAGTCATCTGGTTATTACTAAGCATAGGTTGCTTTTCATCGTCAGACTCATCCTCTATTTGAATGATAGAATTATTTCCTTCTGAGGATCCTTTTTCAGAATCTTTAATCATTAGTTCTTTGAACCTATCTGAGAGATCATCATTCAAGAGTACTTTCTGTAGGCTTTGCTATTCAGAGAATAACCAAGAAATACTCCTTCATCTGCCTTTGGTTGAAATGTTCTCAAGTATTCTTTTCCATTGTTAAGAACAAAACATCTGCAACCAAACACCCTTAGATGTTTGATACTAGGTGGTCTACCAATGAAAAGCTCGTACGGAGTTTTGTCATGGTGTTTGTTAATCAAACATCTATTTTGAGTGTAGCATGTCAGGTTTATGCCTTCAACCCAATAGATTTCACTTATTTCAGTGTCAGCAAGCATTGTTCTTGCTGCTTCTTTTAGGGTCCTATTCTTTCTTTCAGCAACACCATTTTGTTGTGGTGTTCTTACAGAAGATAGTTGATGTTGTATACCTTTGCAGGTACAAAACTCTTTGATGTACTGGTTCACAAATTCAGTACCATGGTCTGTTCTGATTACAGATACCTTGTCATTTTTCATGACTTCGAGCTTATTCAGCAAGTTAGGTATCTCAACCCTTGCATCAGATTTGTGTTTGAGAAAGACAACCCAAGTGAATCTTGAGTAATCATCAACAACAACTGCATCATACTTCTTTCCTCAGATAACTAGTTACTGAGGATTCAAACAAATCCATATGTAACAATTGTAGTGGCCTTTCACTGGAATGTCTAGTCTTAGACTTGAAAGATGTTTTGGATTGTTTTCCCATTTGGCAAGCTGAGCATACACCTTCTTTTCTATATGCCATTTTGGGTAAACCAACCACCAACTCTTTCTTGGCTAGCTTATTCAGAGTTTTGAAATTCAAGTGACTCATTCTTTTATGTCATAGCCAATTTTCTTCAGTGTGGCCAGATTGACTCACCATGAGACATTCTTCGGTTGTAGCGGATGCCTAATCAGCAACATAAAGATTTCCTTTACGCCTTGCAACCAAGACTGCCTCTTGACTCTGTCAATCACTTTACATAGTTTTGACTTGATCTTGACAGAGTACCCTTTGTCTACTAGTCGACTCATGCTTAGGAGATTATATTTCAATCCCTTTACATGAAGTACTTGAGATTGTGAGAGTCAATTTCAAATTGCCAAAACCTATGGTTGATTTTCATCTCCTCCAAAGAAACCCGATAATTGGTCCATCATTGCACTTTTGTAGTTAATCGATTTGCTTTGTCTCCGTCATGTGCTTCCCACATCCACTATCAAAATGCCACATCGAGTTAGTCTTTAGAGTGTTCGCATAAAAACAGAAACAGAGATTAGGTTCTCATACCAACAATGGAACTATTCGACTAAAGAATCTTCCAAGAGGAATCCATTGTTGAATGAATTTCTTAGGAACATTCTTTTGTCTAACATGAACATAAGGAGGAATCTTAGTTAAATGATTGGTATCATTGTTGTTAAAAACTATTTTCTTCCTCGTGTGTTCCTAGGTGCTCCATTTGGTGCTTTCAGACACTGCCGATTTCGAGTCGCTTTCAAAGAACTTAGCTTTCCTAGCCGATTTCTTCTAGCCCTGCATTGATTTTCAAGGCTTGATTTATCTTCCACTTCTGATAATTGCTGTGAGCAATTCTAGCCTTTAACCATCGTTCTTGCTCTTGTTTGTATTCGTGAGCAAGCTGTTTCCTGATGGCTTTATAGCCAATACCATTCCGAGCACCGATGTGTTCGAGATCTCTTCAAAGAGCCTTTGTTAGTCTCTCGATGATCAATTTTCTTTCCATAAATGTGACATAAGAAAATTTGCTACCTCGTAATTTTTCCTTTTTGAGAGACATAGCACTGGGTAATTGCACTTCTCAGGTTATGTTTCTTTTCGTAGACATTTCCTACGCTTTTCTTTGACTTGTTTTTCCCACAAAGGCTTGGTCAATCGCTTTCCTTTGTCAAGAATCTTAGCTTCAATCGATGTTGTAGATTGTTCGGGAATCACCTTCGAAAAATCGATTTAATGTTAGTCCTTTATTACTCTTATTCAGAGTGGTGGAACTATCTGTGTGTGTCCAAATTAAGTCCTCTCTTTCAAGGATCTCTTAAATAAGATTGTATTTCAAAGAAGAGTGTCACTAGCTTTGGCATAAGATTGAAAAGATAGCTCTTTCTTTCGAGTTCCTTATTCTCGTAAAGAAGACCTTCATATTTCTTTTGAAGATTAGTCATCGCTTCTTTATGTGACTTTTCGTCTCGTATATCCGAGCCTTGAGAAATGCATTTTCAAAGATCCTTTTCTCGATATCTCGATTAATTGAGAATTTTCCTTTGCAAGAGAATTCTTTTCTTCGAATTTTTCGGCTCTATCTCGGAACATTAGAAATTCTCTTTTGTAAAGATCAATTTCTTTTCTGAGATTTTCCAGTTCTTTGATTCCTTCTTCATCACTTTCATAAGTATAACAGGAAGTATGTGTTACCTCATCAGCCATTAGAGAAGGTTCAATATTGGAGATATCGGGGAAGATTTCTTCAGCCATTCCACACACTTCTTTCTTCTTTGACAAAAGTCAATTACTTCATGAGAAACACCGCATATTTCTGGGGAAGGCAGTGTGGAATCATCTGAATCCTCATCCTCAGAATCAGACTCAATATCTAGAGCATCCAGTTGAAGTTGAATCTTTTTCCTTTCTTCAGTGAGCATAGCTCTTTGACTTCTTTTGAAGATTCTTCTATCTTTCTTGTCACCTGTCTTAAGTTTGTTGAAGGCAGGACAATCCTTCTTGAAATGACCAGGTTTCTGACAATAGAAACATATATCATTTCCGATTTTTGCTTCCTCAGTACTTGATGCTTTTTGAGCTGGCTTGTTCAGCGAGCTTTGCATATTTTTGTACTGGTGATAGTTTGAGCCTAGATGCTTTTTCAGCTTCTCTTTGGCTTTTCTTCTCTCAATTTCTCGACCTATATTTTCCCATTTTCTTTACAAAGAAGAGCATCCTCACCATATCCTTGCCTTTCTTCTTTCAGAAGTTCCTCGAGCAACTACAAGAACACTCTACAACTTCTCGCTTGTTTGTTCCTTCGAGTTGTCTCATAGTCAATAGTGGCAAGGTGAGAGAAAAGTTCCACAGAGTGATATCCGCATTTCTTGGTTAAAGTAGAAAAACTTTGTGTGTTCCAGTTTTGATTAAGACCTCTCACAATGGTTTTAATCTTTTCTGACTGGGTATATCTATTACTTTCACCAAGTGCAGCCATGTCACTCATAAGTGTTGTAAACCGGAAATCTAGTTCTTCAAGAGTCTCTGAGGGACCTTGTTTAAAGTTTTGGAATTTTAGCTTCAAAACTTCAACTTATTTTCCTTTGTTTTTCGCTAGCACAGCATTTCTTCAATCACCGCCGTGCCACTTTCGCTTTTGCACCCCACGCCATAATCAGATGTGCTCCCGAGTAGAACGATGATGATATTACGATTCGCCCATCCAAACGATTTCTCTTGGCATCTTCCGATGTCCAGAGTTCTCCGGGCTTTCGTGAAATGACTTGACCGGTGTCTCCATTGGCCGACGATCCGTCTGTGAAGACCCATCACTTTGTTCTCTGTCTCTACCATTAGAAACCTCTATGACTTGCTTGAGTTGTTGAATGACTATTGGGCCATTCTTTATTACTTCGATCATTTCGTCACTGATGGCTTCTAGGTGGAGCATCATGTTGTTCTTCCATTTCTCATAATTCTCTGGCTTGAGAATTGGGGCGTCACTTAAAGACATCCTGCAGCAAACACACTAAACAAACGAATCAAGTGTAGGTGAAAAGCAGTTAGTGGGCACTTATCTGAGATCTAGGTTCAAAGGTATGCTTAGGAACCTCCCGCTCGATACCACTTGTTGGTCAGAACTGCAAAGTAAAAGACCTGGGGTGAATAGTCTTTTAAAACTTTTATCGATAAGCACAGTTTCTCAGATATCTGTGAAGATATCTGATACTTAATTTCAGAGAGCGGAAGACTTTCTAAGATAAGTGCACGTGTTCAGCAAGATAAGTGTAAGTACTTTGCAATCTAAGTAAAACAAGTAATAAGCTGCAGAGAGTAAATAACACAAGTCTTTTTATAGTGGTATCTGAAGGTGGCGTAATCCTTCAACTAACCCACTTCGGTCTTTCTCAGACCTAGAATCCACTAAGATAAATGAGGTAACCTTACAGATATCTTTTCTTGATTCCTAAATACACTAGGTTCCCAACCAAGTGTTCCCCCTGAGTTATTCCCCGGCTTTCACATCCAAGTACTTCAGACTCGTAAACCTTGAAATGCTCCTTAGTTTCCCAAACTAAGTACTTCCTATGCTCAATAACCTTGAGTTATTCTTTAGTTTTCCAAACTAAGTACTTCTGCACTCCACGCCGTTTAAGGTGTTGGTTTTAGGTTTGTTTGTCAGGTGAGCTTCTTAAATAACTTATTCAGTTATTCAGATAGCTCTATGAATCAAGTATACTTAATACACTTTTCAATGTATGGTATCTTGTTCTCTACTGACCCAAGTCTATTGTAAGTGTTCCAGATAATGAATCTCAGATATGAAATCTTAGTTCAACTCCTTCACAGATAACAACGCTTGTTAAGGATCAGGACACTTAGAACTTTTGTGATACTTAGAATCAAGAGCTTTGGTCGCAACAGAAAGCTTGAAAGTAAGTAGTTTGCTTGAGAGAGCTTGTGTGAATATTCAGTATAAGTTCAGTGATCTAATGTGTTCAGTGTGTGTTCTCAAGCAGTCTGAGTGTTGATATTTATAGATGAATTTTGAGTGCCGTCAATAGTATCCGCAGTTTAAATCAAATTCAAACTATTGATATCCGAGTATAGTATCAGAAAGGTGTTTGTCTTCTTCGGTCGGTTACAGCCTTTTGTTCGACATTTCGTCATGCATTTAATGCAATCGTATTATACTTTGTCCTCAGAGTGCCAACTTAACTATGCAAGCTTTCCGAGGCTTTGCACGCTCTTTTCCGTAGATTATCATAGCTCCAGATACCACTTGTTTAAATAACTTGTTATAATATGTTTCTTTTCGTAATCATATTTTATGTCCAAGGTATCCGAGTGTAGATATCTGGGCACTTTCCTCGCCTCGTAAACCTTTTATTCTCATATATATTTTGTAACTCGTGTGTTTCAAACACTTGTTTCTCCAAGATATCTCGACATAGGTATCGAAAACCCTCGTTTTCAAAGAATCTTGTGCGCCTTCAAATCTTCAAATCCGCTGAACTTTTCCTCGCGATGCCTTCTTCTTGATCTTCTTTAGAAAATAAAAATTACATTTCGAGACCTAACATCCTATACAAGATTTGCTAGACTATCATACTTAGTGAGTTTCCTCTTTTACAGTGTTCAAGTGAACTAAGAGTACTAATCACCTTTCTGAGCTAAGATAAGTCATTAGATTGCTGATCAAAATCTAAACAGATATTCCTAATAGTATGAAATATTGAGATTGGGACGGATCAAAATAAAATGCGAAAATTGGGGCGGAGGGTGCATTATACCGTTAGAAAATCTTAATTAAGGACATGAAAAAATATTGATTATTATGGAAACCATGATTATGGAGGATGCTCCCTTATAAATTTAAAAAAGGACGGACATAAAAGAATAATGTTTTATCAGTAAACATATTTTATATTTGTCATTCAATGTCGTTTTATATGATCAATTATTTTAAGCATGATAATTGGTTTTTACCATAAAATATTTACTGTAGAGATAAATATAGGCACATTTTTAACGTTTATGATCAATATTATTAGCAAAAAATCCAAAAATGGCTATAATCATAACGTGTGTACAACATTCAAGAACCAGAAACCACTACAACATGTTGCAGGTAAGAAAAAAACCTAATTGCGGTTAAATAACTTCTACTTGTGTGAGAATGGTTAAATCGACTTAATTAAAACATCTCGCCAAATTGTTTTCACAATCATATTTATCTTGAATATTAGAAAAGGCTATACAACACCAATTCAAGTGATAGACACATTCATTTACTTTATATTTATGTCATGTGAGTTTTCTACCATTTAAAAGAAATAAATATTTATGATACGTGCCCAAAATGTAATGATGCTCAAATCAGAAAAAATGAAGTTGATATTGCAATGTTAATTGGTGAAATTCATTTGTATTTTGGGATGGGGAAGGGAGAGAGACTAACATAACTAAGAGCACTCAATTTAGAAAATTATTTTACTATAAATAAAAAAAATGGAAAATATAAAGTAATTTTGGTCCGCAAAATATCATATACACCTTCCATATATATACAAAAATTGATGATGTGTTTGAAATACCACAAATGACACATAAGAGAAAATCATATGTGGACTCATATCTAATTTTTCACTACATTTTCCTTTACAAAAGTAAATAAAAAAGAAAATAGTACATTCTAAATCTGAAAAGAAATCTTGGACCATTTTAGTTATTCACAATGCAATGCATCTTATAAATTACACTATTTAATTTTAGTATGTTCAGTGTATATATAGTTTTGATTAAATCTTATATAAATTTATATAAAAAAACTCCAAAAACTATTTTGAACATAAATTTGGATTCACCGCGACAAGACAAATCCATATACATCAATCTTGAATATAATTATTAAAAAAAATTACTATTCATTAATATAAAATATAAATTTATTAAATGAGATAAATTGAAATAAATGAATTTTAAAAAATAGAGCATTATACTAAACATAATCAATTTTTCCTAGATTGAAACCCAAATCGACAAATCATACGAATAATTAACGGGGCACATACAAATCCAAAATTCAATTGTAAATAATCATATAGGTGAATCACCTAACGTATCTGAGAATCCCTAACCAGTGAAGTTAAAGATTTCAGAGTTATATGAATTACTCATATTAAATGATGGACCATTTTTTTATTTCGCATGCAGGCAGAGATGAAATAACTTTTCAGATGGACCCTCAATACTTTTTGTTTATTGCATACGAAAAAAGTATCCTTTCATAAATTTCTCTCTAGTAAGTAGAATCTTTATACATACGACAGTGAGGAAGAAGAACCACTAAGATATCTATGTCCTTCCTCATAACTCTTTCTAGCTCTAGCTCTATGCAAGGATTCCCTTTTCTAGCATACAGAATTATGTTTCATTTCATAAGATTTTTTTTTTGTTTGAAACATAATTTTTTCTGTTTATCAATAACCAATCAAAAAATACCATGAGCATAAAAGATACTCACACATAATGAAATTAAAAAACTAACATGAATTTACTGGTCTATTCCAAAACACAATTATTTCTCTTTTCATATTAACAATGTTATAGTTAAAGTAAAATTGTTTATCTTATTTTCTACTTTGAAACTTTTCAAAAAAGTAACCTACTAAACCACCCACACTGTTATAACCTACCATGTTATTGTGTTATACACTTTTATAATTTATTTTTGTTCGTGTTTGAAGGATACAGTTTTTTTTAAGGGCAAATTACGCTAGCTCCCCCTAATAAATTTCGCAATAACATCGTAGTCCCTAACTTCTGAACAATAACATATTTCAATACGTTTCACAAATCAATAACAATTGAGTCCAAAAGTCAACGGAATTATCCACTTTGGCAGGGAAAAAATGACGTGGAAAATTGGATATTCATTTTTTCCTTTTTCTTCATTTTGCTTTTCTAATTAATCTAGCGGTTGGACTAGTATGTAATAAAAATGTTGTTGGTACTAGCCGTTGCATATAAAAATATGATGCTGCATTTAAAAAAATATAGCCGTTGGAGGCTTCCTTTTTCCCTCTATTTAAGGCATTTTTCTACCATTTGATTGCAAATGAAGCTGCGAATTTTCTAGGTTATGGCCTCATCTAGTGAAGGCCCTGGTGCAGTTCATGGGTCCGGGAGAAGAGATGAATATTGTGTGAAGTGTGGAAGAAAAACGATTGTGTGGAAGTCTCGCTCGGATGGAAACTTCGGGAGAAAATACAATAGGTGTCCTACTCATATTTTCTTCCATTGGTATGTAGAAGAGGAGGAGACAGCTAAACAAGAGGATGAAGCAACATCAAGGGTTCAAGAAGACAACAATACAACGATGCTACTAAGAGAACAGAAGAACACCAACATGCTTCTACGAGAGATGATATCTACTAACCAAGAACTAGCAAGACTTCAACAAGAGCAAAATTTGATGAACAAATTGTGTGTTGTCCTACTTGTCAAGGCAGTACTTATAAGGGAGTAGAGTAGTATATGTAATGTACTATGAAATGCAAGAACAATGAAATCTAACTTTAAATTTTCCATAAATAGAACTGCAATGTTGTTTCCAAATTCATAAGTTAAACTTGCAAAAGAAACCATCCACACATAGCTGAACCATAACCAAAACAAGATCATCAAGATTCAACAACTAACAGTAATAAGTTCATCAAGATTCCACAAAAACAGGCCACACAGGGCTCAACCATAACCAAAAGAAATTTAAATAAGCTAGAGGCAGCAGCTTTCCTTACTCTTCTTGAGTACTAAACTTTGAGCATTGAGTCTTCCTTTATTTGGAGCCTTTCTTGCACTAGATGTTGCCTTTCTTTTTCCTTTCCCCTTCGAACCTGCTTGTGCTGCCGTGGAAGATTGTGGTACCTGACAAAAGAAAGAATAATAATAAGTAAGTAATAAGAACAACATTTTAAGGAAAGCTCAACTAATAAACATGGAAACAAACCTCATTAGATTTCTTCTTCAGCAGTGGACATTTAACCTTGTTATGTCCAGTTTGTCCACAACTTCTACACTTGTATTTCTTTCTCAATTCAGACCTGGGATTCTTTTTCTTATTTTCTTCAGATGGATGTTTTTTCCTTTTCTCACAAGGCCTGCCAGGAAGTCTTCTGTTCTCAGGTGGTGCACATGGCTCATTATTCAAGTCAGCTGGCCAGAATGTGTGTTGAGAAATTGGTTGGATCATTACATCATAAGCTCTGTTGTAGGCTGCCTTGGTGTGGTTTTCTGAAATGAAGTTCTCACCTTGCATTCTCATATGATTGATTGCTACCCAGGCATGCCTATAAGGTATTCCTGTGACATCCCATCTCCTACCAATACACCTCCTCTCATCAAGTCTTACAACAAACCTGAAGGTGTTGTCTTGAATTTCAAACACCATATTTGCCTCACTAAGTAGAGAGCATCTCCTTGACTGTTGTAGTGATTCATTCAACTTAAACATCACCTTAGCTAGGCATTCCAACTTCCTTATTCCTTATACCTTTGCCTCTTCTAACAGTCATTCTTTGCATTAACTGAGTTCTAATGCTTTCAAGAATGTTAAGTACAAAGTAACCCCCGAATGGATCAACCCATGAATTAAAGGACTCACTGCATTTGTTTGTACAATGATCAATCTTAACATTTGTATCATAAGCATGTCTAGCCCACAAAGAAGTTTCAATATTCATAAGCCAATCAAATGTAGCATGGTTACCTGACAATGTAATGCAAAATAGTTGTGTTATATGCATTAACATATTCATTTCCTATCACATTATACAACAACAAGAATATGATATAAACCATCAAATAAGTGAGTTAGTTGTTTGTACCTTCTCTGATCTTGGTCATTGCTTTGTTGAAGCCATAAGGAGTATATGCAGTGACAACCATCCAGAAGAACTTCCTCAACTCACTACTTGGAAACTTAGTCTTAAAGTTGTCATAAATGTGCTTAGCACATTTCATGTTGACAACTTCTGGTGCAATGTCTTTTATGATTTCAACAAGGCCCTTATTTATAAGATAAAACTGTGTTAAAATTGGATGAACTCATGTAAAATAAGAAAGCAAAATAAAATTCATGAAACTAAGTATTCACCTTTTGCCTATCAGCCATGAAATGCCAATGTCTTTCCCTATTAAATGGTCCTACCATTTGATCCAAACAAGTCATGAAAAAGCCCCAACTTTCCTTGCATTCACTTTCAGTAATGGCATATGCAAGTGGGAATATACCTGTACAGTAGAGTTATAGTTTATAAGTTACCAAGAACAAATACACATAAGCAGTAGGAAACACATGTGAAATTAATTAACTCCATCTGCATCAATTCCAACACAGCTCAATAGCACACCAGTGTACTTGCCTCTGAGATGACATCCATAAAAAAAGAGAAATGGACTACATCCAGACAGAAAACCCCTTCTAAGGGCATCCAATCCAACAAAGAACCTCTTGAACTGTGGGGCCTATCTACATAGCTAATCTTAACAAATCCAACTGTACTACCAGGATTGGTTCTCAAGATCATCTCTTCATAGTTGGGCATTAGCATGTATGCATGTTCTGGATCACCTCCAAGAGTGGCTAGGGCTTTTTGTCTGGCCCTGTACATTCTCATGTATGGGACTGTGACTCCCAACTCATTAGTAGCCCAATTTTGTAAAAATTTAGCCTCTAACATGGGATTCTTCTTCAATTCACCAACTATCTTATCACATAACCAATTAGAATCAGCTTCTTTGTGGTTAACTTGCCTCAAGCATCTATGCACCCCATTATATGTCTTCACAACAAATGCTTTCTAATCTAAACATGAAGCATGTAGCCTCCATTTGCATCCAGTTCCAGTACAATTGACAATATACCTAGCTAGTGGCATCATTTTTCACTCTAACCATGTGAAGCCCAACCTTCAATGCATACTCTTTAGTCCTCTTCATCAACTCTTTCTTGTTAACAAAGATATCACCCACCTTGAACTCTTTATCCCATGAATCATTTGCTAAATCAAACTCATCTTCAATGCCACCATGGTCACTTTCATCTGACCCATCATAAGCATAGTCCTCCTCCTGACTCTGTTCTTCATCATTGGGTAGTTGATGCTCATCATTATCACCACTAGTGCTGCCATCATCATTACTAGATTCATCCTCCTCCTCACTATGTTTTTCTTTTACTGGAAACCTAGTGAACCCAATTTCCTCATCCTCAGATTCATATAAGTACTCATTTGGAGGCTCTTTGTCCTCACAATCAATCATATCATCCATATCAATATGAACCTTTTTTCCCTTAACATTTTGTTCACTGGACTCACCATTACCATCTCCATTTGAATGAAAACAATCATCCACTATCACATGATCAGTGTCAGTCTTATTTGGGGAGGGTTTGAAGATTGGGGAACATGAATATCACTCAATATGAGATCCTCAAAAGATATGCCATTCATGTTCAATGGAATGTCATCATGTACCTGATATTCACTTTCTTCTGCCATTTGGGAAATATATGCAAGGGATGGACATTTTTCATGAATAGGTGATGGACATTTTTCATGGACAGGGGATGGGATACTTTCTTGCTCATGTGTTTCAATAGTATGATAGACATTTTCATGCATGGGAGAAAGAGGTTTATCATCATCACTACTTGATAGATCAACATAAACAGTTGTTGGGAAAGGATTTTGAGTAGGTTTACTCCTTCTGTATCTAAAAAGGCCGTGTTATAAAAGGTGGTGGTTCACTAAAATCAACCTTTTTGCCAGGTTCATACAATACATCAAGATCATCCATCAACTTAGTGTCCTTCTTCCCACTATAATCTACTGCCAAGGGAGCTACATCATCAATGTCTATGTGCAATTCAACTTATTTCACAGTTTGGTTTCTCTCAAACATTAAAGCAACATCCCTATCACTCAACACATCAAATTGTTCAAAGGAACCCTCAATATCATATTTCATAGTAAAAAAAGGTGTTTGTTGAAGGAACGTCATCCAAAACCTCTTTCATAACATCATTCAGTAGCTTAGCGTATGTATACCTGTTGGGGTTAATGTTGCTCAACATAAATTGCTCCTTTCCAAAATGTATCCTTATGTTGTACCTCATACCCCCTACAAGTTTAACAGAGCAATTAATAGGTTAAGAAAACAGCTTCACTATTTCATCACACTACTTGCGGAAACAAAAATTCAAAATTCGACTACAATAAGTCATAAACAAACTCAGATATACAAAGAAAGCAAATCGTTGCATCATCAAAGACATTTTTAACAACCGAAGTAAACCGCTTCTTAAAATAAAAAATCACAAAATACTCGAAACCCTAGGGTTTATCGGACAATTTTCGAACAAAATTGAGTTTTGATACTCGATTTTTGTCAACAACTGAACCTAACATACCATCTATGATATATATTCATCATCTAAAAGAAGCACGCAAAGTTGTGGTACTTACCCTCCATTGTTGCCGTTTGAAGCTCCGAAATTGAACCAACTAAGCTTGATTGGAGATGTATCAAACAACACAACAAAAATTAACACTTCGACGTTGATTATGGATGCATTATTGCAGTTCAATTGAGAGAAAATAAGGTTTGGAAGAAGGTGGGTTGGTGGTGAAGTGAGACAATGTTTTTCCCTTTTCTGTATTTACCCTACTCCCTCCCGCCAAAACCATCCTTTTCCATGTCATCGGCCTAATATCCAGGTGGAAACTAATTTTCTGGCTGGTCAACGTGAATATTAGATTTTGGACTGATTTGTTATTGTTTAAAGGTCAGACTGGATGAGTGACCCCTATATATCGGGGGGAGCTGGCGTAATTTTCTGTTTTTTTTTTAAACATGTATCTGTTACTAATTATCGGGTCGTGTACGGTTAGAGGACCTGATATAAAATATATGATATCAACCCGTCTGGTCTTGTACGAATTCGGGTTAGATCTTACCCCTTTAAAAGCATGTGGCGAGTTGTATTTTATTAAGTTAACATAAAAAATACTTAATCATTTTGTATCGATAAAGGATCGCCATCAAACTATGACCAACGTTGTTTACATAAAGTTTGATCGTATTATTTTCTCGATTAATTTATTATGTCATTCTCTTTTATTTATTATTAAAATCAACCTATATAGTGACATTGGGGTGGGGGGAGGGAATCCTGAGTCATAACTGCATTTAGGGGGGGATACAACCATAGCATGTGCAATTATGATCAGATAATGATAATTTTGTGTGTGGTGGTGACCACATACCACCGCTGTGGTCAGGGGCCCTGCCTGGGGGTGCTTAAAAAACATATTGTATCATGTAAAATTATGTTTGTAGAACAATAATTTTGTGTATGTGTGGATGATCACATACCACATGTGGTCAGGGATACGTGATTTCTCTACTTTTTTGATCCATAACGGATATGGAGGGGGGGGGGGGTCTGATAGAAACTCTCTAGGCGGAGTAACTCTCTTTGATTTACATAATGCGCCGTGTTAGGGGGTGTTGGGGGGGGGGGGGGACCGAAAAAAATGAAATTATGTTTGTAGAATAATAATTTTCATTTTTGTTTGATCGGGTGACCAAATAGGACAGCGGGGGTTGTTGGGCTATTGATTGTGTTGTATACTTTTGTAGATTTTTTTTCGGGTTTGAGGGGGATACAAATTTTTTAAAAACATGTATCTGTTACTACTAATTAACACGTCAGGTACGGTAGGACCGGATATAAAATATATGTTATAAACCTGTCGGATCCCGAATGGGTTAAGGTTGGATCCTACCCATTTCAAAGCATATCCGTCATGATGAGTCGTATTTTCACATTTTCTATAGTTAGCATAAAAAATGACTCAATGATATAGTATTTGATGAAGAATGACTACCCACCGACACCGCGGCCAACGTTATTTACAGGTAAGTTTGACTACTTATTTTATCGAGTAATTTATTTTGTTCTCCTCTTTCTATTATTGTTAAAAGTAAACTATACCATGGCATCGCCACGGGTTAGTACTAGTTTCATAAATTCTCAGGTATAGATAATCTTTGGGTGAATTACAAAGTAGTGATTAAGGGTGTACGCAGGCGGGTACGGGCGGCGGTTTTTTACCAAAAGTCTAACCGACCCGCCATATGCGGGTGGCACTAATACTAAACCATGGCGGGTGTGTATTTTGTCAAACCGTGGCGGGTCGGGTGACACTTAAGGTGGGTGGGTGGCGGACGGTTTGGCGGTTGTCACACGTACACGCACAAGGGGAAAGAAAATTGCAAGGAGAGGTGAAATCAACAATATAATCATTCTCAATCGTTCATGTATATAGAAGACAATAAGCCATTTATACATTTCACGTAAGATGTAAGACAAAAACTATGAAAAGACATATTTGTTGTGGTAAACTAACATCTAGACATGAAGAAACTTTAGTTATGCTACTTGGCACATTGAGATGTAAGGATATGATAGTAAAAATTAGTAACTATATATAACATAAACCTAATGTTATTACTTATTTACATTATATTA
This sequence comes from Plantago major, assembly GCA_026545765.1. Classification (NCBI taxonomy): domain Eukaryota; kingdom Viridiplantae; phylum Streptophyta; class Magnoliopsida; order Lamiales; family Plantaginaceae; genus Plantago; species Plantago major. The sequence continues at coordinate 23,558 of JAIFAC010000206.1, read as the reverse complement.
GAAATACCAATAATAAATATATTATTCTGTTCAGCACTTTATTTGTTTTATCTTTATTCACTAATCTAACTTTGTTTATTGTTTTTAGTTGGTTGTGATTTATTATTTTGTAGATCGTAAGACTTAACCACTTGGACTTGTCAGAAGGTACTAAGGCTCGTATATGAGATTGATGGGCTGATATTTGTTGGACTATGTTGTAGAAGTTGTTTTGGGCCGATAATGTATCAACGGACTCTAGAGACTTCTTGAATTAGGGCTGGATGTTTTTAAAGGAGGAGTTTCTTTTGTTATGGAAAGATATCATGGAGACTTGAAGAGAAAGAAAGGCAATTCTTGAATAAGGAAATAGATCTCTAGAGATGGTTTTATGGAAAGAGATTCAATTCTTGTGCTCTAAGTTTATGCGAAACTTATGGGATGCCCTTGAACGTTTTTGAGCTTAATGGAATGATATATTGAAGGACCCATTTTGACAACATAATTTCTAAAATCACCATTTTACTATAATGACAAAGTAAAAAAACAAATCGATAAAAAGTTAGAAAAATAAAGAAAAATTGCATTTTCGCTTACTATGGCGTAATCGCCATCATGTATGAAAATGCTATTTTCTTTCTTTCTTAAAAAACTCTCTTTTTTGTTTTGAACTTTTTATTTATTATGTTTCTTTTTAATTTTTGAAGTTTATGGGTAAAATCTTTTCAATCAAATATAACCAATGTGAAATTAACAAAGATATATCGTATCTATATTTTAATCCAACGTATTTATGTATTCTTCAAAGTGACACGTGTCGTGTAAGAAGCCGCCACGTGTCATATTGTATTTAAATTGGAGAATAATGTGTATATATATAATATATGCCATACAATTAACAATTTATAAAATATTTATAACAATTAATCATTTGTGTAATAAATAATGATTTTTATGAAAATTAATCATTTTTATAACAATTAATAATTTAATAATTAATTAAAAAAATTAATTCAGTATTATGTATGGCGATATTAGTAGTGGATACAATAAAAAATTAATCATTTAACAATTAATCATTTAGCAAATTAAAATGAGAGTATTAAGAATTTTTTTTTTTTTTTTGAGAAATATTAAGAAAGAATTGGTAAGGCCTTGTTTGGTTGAACAATTAATCGTAGCAAATAAGTTGGTCAACTCAAAATCAGCTGAAAGGACCTAGATGTAATTGTTCAACTAACAGAGATTTCTATGCAACCGAGGCTTCTACTAGGGGGTATATGTAATTGATCCTTTCAATTATTTAGATTTTTCCCGTATTCACTAACTTAACCTAGTTCCACGTTTTTAGTTGACTGATTGTGTTATAGGAACATGTTTGGTAAGCATCGAAGAAAGAAGGGAAGATCTTGGAGATTTTAAAGATGGAAGGCAAGATATAAAGAAGGAAGGCAATATGGTGTGAAGAAGGAATTCTGAGATTATAATAGAAGATCTTATACAAGGCAACAAGATATGTGAAACATCTCTTCTGGGCGTTCAAGACATTGTAAATATAAGAGATGGTTCATACTTTGAAGATACACAAGATTAGAGCTAGTCGACTACTTTCATATTTATTATCATTCTCGCGATCTTCGATTTTAGCTAAACTTTAGTTGTACTCTTTACGTCGAGTGTGTGATCTCCGTAGTGTGATCTGTGAGTATAACTGGGATAGGTGGAACTGTTCCAATCGTTTAGCTTTTGCATTTTATGTTTTCAGCCATTGAAAACTTAAACCTAGTTTTTGTAAATCATCTTTCATTGATAGTGGATATTTTGCCTAAGGCCCGGTATATATATATATATATATATATTATATATATATATATATATATATAAGCATGCATGTTAGAAACCAACTATTGTGTTTGTGTTTTATTTTCTACTGTATGATATTGTTGTTCTGAAATCTGGAAGTTTTGTTTGGCCCTATTAAATAGAGTTACAGACACTGTTGACTCAACATCATTATCAACAAAGGATCACATTCAGAAATTACAAAGTCCAGATTCACAGAAGCTAGTTTTGTCTTGCAAGTTTAATTTTTGATGCGTTATGATTATGCCCTTAATTTATGAAGTCGGTAATGTTGCACCAACTGCTGACTCAACATCGATATCAACAGGTGGTTATAGCAAGTTAAAGTACCAAATTCCATTTTGTAATTATTTCAATTAAAATTACATATTATATTATTAAGTTTAAATATATAATACAATTCAAAAATACCCTTTATACTTACCACTGCCTTCTCCAAGTAGTCTCCAACGACTTCACCAAACACTACTCCGGCCTCCTAAAAGAGTTTATTACATCAAAATTAATTTCAAATTTAACCATTTTAACTTCAAATCTCCTATTTTATTCATAATTTGTTCATCTGTATAAACATTTAGTATTAATCTTAACAATTTTGGAAGAATTGAGTATAGTCTGATAATATAAAAGAACAAAGGACGCAACGATGTGATGAACAGTAGTTCCTGACGCAATGCTGCAACAATGCATGACAATTAAGTAGCATTGATACTAATACAATACTAGAGGAAATGTTGCGGCAATGTTTGACAATGATGTAACATTATATTTATACACTAATCGATGCATGTGCTCCGCCCATAATCTAATCCCAAGGTTGATATAAATCCAACTTAGATTCGCTTGAATATGAATTTAAAATTTTTGTATTGGAAAGAAAATATGCATCGGTTTGAAGACTATATTGAGTAAAACTGGAAAAGTGGCAAACCTTCCTATTTATAAAAGATTCATCACTCTTCTTCATGTGCTCCTCCATTTCATGTTTTGTAGCTGCATACGTTGTGCAACTGTTGAATCTAATGATTATCCTGTTCATGGTACAAAAGGCTTAGTATTTTTCCTGAGCAAATAAGTGAAGCTAATGTATTAGCTAATACTTCCTCTCAAATTTTTTGTGAACAATGATCGCATGTCTAATAGATATACCAAGATGTGACATGAAATAGAAATGGAGAAACAACACAGATAATAAGTGTTACTACATCCAGGTCGATAGATGAAGATTTGAAATTGCGCTTGAAAAACATGTAATATAAGAAAATGTGATCTAAAATCACTTGCACGTGTATGAGGCATGGAACCAATTTCACGAAAATACGTCTTTTCTTTAAAGAAAAATCATCACTTCATTCATCGGCAGTCCAAAAAACTTACAAATCGGAATATAAGTTCAAAACCGAAGTACCATGACAATCAAAGTAAATTTTCTAGGTAGTTTATGAGCAATAGTATTGCCTTCTCTTCTAATATGCAAAACTCAATATTAGACCATCTACTACAAACAATCCAGCCAAAGAGAGACATGCCCTTGCTGTTTTGAATGCATTTATAACTGAGTGATAACTTATCTCCTTCAACTATAACACCAGTCCAGCCGCAGTAAGAGCTAAGAGAATGCCTTGCACAACAACACACGCTTCAACTTCAGAATTTTTCATGTGCAACACATTCTGATGAGAGGATTTCATGGATTTCAGCAAGGACTCGACTTGTGAAAGGAATGGTTATTGAGAGGAAACTATGAAGTAACAAAATTCTTAAATAGATTCAAGAAATTGAATTAACTTTCTGACTACATGACAATGTAAGCAGATGAGGGCATTCTTGTGACCAATGGACATGAAAGTAGTATTACTTATAAAACTTTGTCAAAAGAAACATGAACTTATATTGCTCCAATAGAAAGTTGTTATAAGGTCTAGCAGAAAACTAACATGTACAGAAGAGGTATGGACGAATGCTTGATGTGATCATGAAATGTGCGATTTTGCACGCTTTTAGACCCTCGTTCTTTGCCCAAGATTCAATATTCGTATCATATTTTGGCCAATTACCAACTTCTTGTGTATTTTGTAGGTCATGATCGTTTTTTTGAGGAATTGCACGATTTCGGGTACCAAAACGTCATATTTAGGCGAAATCGAGGAAATTAATCGAGAATGCTGAATTGGCCGTTGCACGGAGTTCGAGGCGTCAAAACATGTCATGCGACCAACCAATGCGAAGATAATTGAATATGCTACAACATTGTAGAAGACCACTTTTCGAGGAAACAAAGTTACGAAGCCCGAAATCGAAGAACAAAGAAGAACAGACAGAACCTGAAGATATCGAACAATGGCGGTCGACTGTCGATCGCAGAAGACTCTGTGCGGTCGACTGTCGACCGCAGTCAAGGAAGATTCTGGAAACTGGGTTTTTCCTGGTCTGTCAGGCTAGAGCCCGCCTTTCTAATCTTCCTTATTGATCAATGGCGGCTAGAGCTCGGAATTTACAGTATAAATAAGACCCTTGGGGTCTCATAATTCTACACCGCTCACAAAGCAGCTCTCCTGAGAGAGAACCAGTCCTCGGGGAAGTGAAACCTCAAAACTGCTAGTCGTCAGGCACCCAGAAGGAGGGAACCCTAGAAGCAGCACGAAGACATTAGATACTAAGCTGCTTCTTCTTCTTCTTCTTCTTCTTCTTCTTTCTTTCATTGTTCTTTTCGAATTCTGTCTTAGTAGAATACTATGAGTAGCTAACTTTCTCTTGTAAAGGCGAACTGCCGAAACTCTGTTGTTGCTACTTCTTTATATGCCACGTTATATTAATGAATTAGTTTTAAAACGTAATTTTGTACTTGTTCTTTATTCGCCCGACTCTCTACGTAGGAAATCTTTACTAACTACGACTTGGTAACGGACTTTACATTATCCTATGTGAATTGTCTGAAAACATGACGAGATAGTGTGTTGAGTGACACAACACATTGTTGGTATTAGGGGCGCACATTCGGATCAATCCGATCCGAAGTTTCGGACCACTTCCAGGTCAATCCGAAGTTTCGGATCAGATTCGGATTGATCCGATCTCGGATCGGATTTTTTTAAAAAAAATTAAGAAACGAAAAGGAAGAGTGTGAATCGATGGTGATGAACTGATGATGGTGAATAGAATAGGCTGAATCGCACAAGAAAAAGAAAATAGAAAGGCGAAATGGTGAATCGAGACGGAGATGATGGCGGACTGGAGCGGTGGTCGTCGATGGTGGAGCGATGGTGGACTGGAGTGGCGCGGTGGAGCGGTGGCGTAGTGGACTGGAGTGGCGACTGTGGCGTGGTGGACTGGAGCGGTGGCCATGGTGAAGATGGGTGGCTCCTTGGCTGAGTAAATGGAGAAGAAGGGTTAGTGTTTGGGTTTTTTTGTTTCAGTAAGGTTTGGATAAATTGTTATAGGTAAACAATGTTTTTAACTAAGGTGAAGTAATTTTTTTTTTTTAATATTTCGGATTGAATCGGATTGATCTGAAAATCCATGGATTTAATCCGATCCGATCCGAAAATCTCAACATAGCATTCAAATCCGATCCGAGCACAACGGATCGGATTTCGATTTTCCGTAAATTTAGTCGGTATAAGTGAAGGTGTCCGGATTAATCGCGACTTGATCCTTTCGCATGTTTCTTTGTCATCAGACGGCTAGTACGTTGTTTGATTCTAAGTAGTTGGAGTAGTATAGCTAGAGGGAGGTCAGTCCTTTACACCTTCTCACAATCGATTACATCACGCTAATTGTGGTTTACTGCGATCTAATCATCTGCTCTGCAATAATCTATTTACTTTCTGCATACAATTTACATACGATATTTGCTTGTTCCTATGCTAAGTGTCCGTGGAGAACGACATCCCGAGTTAGTTTTCCGCTATAAACTGTGGATTTGAAAACTTTCGACATAAATAAATTTAATCTTTGATTGTATTTAGGGATTGCAGGTTCTACAACGAAATCAAATCTCTTAGTGCACATCAATGCTTCTTTGTCATGCCAATATATATCTACAACGAATTAGAAACAAAGTGAATCAAATCAAATGGAAGAATCCAACATCACCAATATGTGAGAGATGCAATCAACAAATAAGTCAGTTCGACTTCATGACAGCACCACTCTTGGAAAGAAGGCCATGTATTCCCAAAAACCAGGTGTACTTTCTTCAATCATATATGTGTGTGTGCTAGGGCTGCTCATTTCATCCGTATCTATGGATCCGGTCCGTTTATCCGCATTTACGATTGATCGATCCAAATTGGCTAATGGATCTGATAATGGATATGATTTTCGCCATCCGCTATTTAATGGATAAACGGATAAATCCGCCGGATATCTGCGGATATCCGTTATCCATTTTTTTTAAAATAATTTACAATTATACATAACTACATATACAGAAGTTCAATTAGGTCACCAACAAAACACACACTTCGTCTTCTGCAAACGTCTCACTCTCTCCCAATACCAACACTACCGCTTCTCGACTCTCTCAGATCGAAATCGAGTTCCGCCTCTCTCGATCGAATCGCCGATCTTCTTCCTCTTCAGTCAGACTTCCTCTTCTTCTCGTGTCTCGCCTTCCTCTTCAGGTCTCGCTTCAATCTCCTTCCTCCGCCTCCGCCTCCGATCTCCTCCTCCAATCTCCACTCCTCCTTTCTCCGCCACTTCTCGACTTCACTTCCGTTTGGTCCACCGCCTTCGCCTACGACTGCTTTGTCGACGGTCCCGCATATTCAAATTGCACTTTCTCCTTTTTCTTCTTTATGTTGTTCTCCTAAAATGGATTATTTTGTTGTTGTCAGGGACTTTCACAGTGCAAATGTTGAAAATGGAGTAGTTTTTTGTTTTTTAAATTAAGTTTCATGGATAACAGATATCTGCGGATTTATCCATTATCCGACGGATTTATCCATTATCCGATCCGCTATGAATGGATCGGATAACGGATAGACATTTTAGTTATCCGTTTGATCGTAAACGGATCGGATATATCTGTATCCGTCCGTTGCGCAGCCCTTCTGTGTGCCCATTATTTCTCCTTGTTCTTTTATAGGGAAAAAAACCACATAAAGATAATAATCCCGTTAATCAGATCATGTGCATCATATCACATCTCCGAATGAAAGCAAACAACGAATTACGATCGCAAATTCTCAAATATGCAAATCGATCGATCCAATCAAGAATCAAGAGAATACTCTAAGAGTCCGTTTAGTTTGGGATGTTTTCCAATGGTATTTGGAAAACACCCTCAAAATATCATGTTTGATCAGTAAATCAAATACCAAAGCCCGCTAAAAACCAAACTCACCAAATACGAATTTATAGCCCTCAAAATTTGTTCTTTGAAATACCATTTAAAAAACCCACCTAAAGTGGATTATCGAGATATGGTATTTGGTCCATAAACGCATCTTTTATACAATTACATATTTAACCCTCAAAATCATAGAACCCTTCTCATCATCATCCTCTTCTTCTTCTTCTTGTTCTTCTTCTTCTTCTTCTTCTTCTTCTTGTTCTTCTTCATTCACGTTAATTAATTCTTCGTCTTCTTAGTTGATGCCTGGAGATTGGTCACAGGTCTGATCCTGGAGCCATGTGAAGAGGGCTCAATTCTCAACCAGATTGAGACTAGATTTCAGCCAGGTTAGAATGAGTTGTCGAGCTTTAGGTTTTGGAATCATAGTATTGTACTAGAGTTCCCTATTCTCGTGCTCGGTTTTAGTCGTTGATTTACGTTGTTCGCTTTTAGCCTTGTTTTCTTTCGATTGGGGCATGCCCCTCTTATTTTGTACTCTCACTCTTTCGGGTTTTCTATATATTCAATTTCGTGCGAAAAAATCTTCGTCTTCTTCAAACGTCTACTAGCGACTCCTTCTTCTTCAAACGCCGTTTGCTTCTTCACGCTATTTTCTTCAAGGCTACTGTGTAATCATATTCACGCTATTTGTCATTCTGCTTATGTACGCTTGCTCTTGTCTTGCTTTCTCCGAATTTTATGTAGATGAAATCCGGAGACCAAATATGTTTCATTGATCTTTCCTGATCTTGCATCTGGCATAGATTCGAATTTAGCTCCAAACATGATATGATAATGAACCAAGAAGAACGATAGAAATTCAATGTGCAAGTTTTTATAGGTTAGATATACCAGAGCAGACGTGTTGAAGAGGTTGTCGCTGACAAATTAAAATTTAAAATTAGCACCATGATTGTCAGACGTATCAGCTTAGTGATAAGTCGATTTCTAGATTTATTTCAAATGCCCGGTCTATCGTGACTTCCGATGGTCACTCCAGCAAGAAACGTGATTTGGTGAATCACTATTGTGATTCCTTGAAATCTCATCTCCATGAGTTTATAAAGATTGATAAAGATGAGATCATAAAGAATCACATTAAATTAGAAGACCAGAAGATTTGATTAACTTGTGATCTATTCTTTTTTTGGTTAATATTCAGCAATGTGTTGTTGCTTGCTTTTTCTTGTGAAAAGATTTTGATTAAAATGTGTATTAATTTCGTAATAAAACAATAGCAGAAGGGTATTATAGTACATTACAAGAAAACCCGAAAAAAAATTTTTTTTTACCAAACATAGTATTTTTACCCAAATACCTATCCGCTGAATAATACCAAACATGGTATTTATACTCAAATACCACTTGAATTATCTTGGTTTTCTTATCGGGCCCAAATACCATGTATTTGTGAATAGCAAATACCATATTTTAACCAAACGGCCTCTAAGGATGATTCTGGAAGAAGGTTCGCTTACATGATCATTTTCTCAATCTTCTACAATTCTGAACACAACCTACGCAACACTAAAATTAAGGGGCCCTGTTCGAAAATTTGCGAGAATATGTGATCAGGGCCGGCCTTGAGATTTAAGGGGCCCTGTTCGAAAATTTCGAACGAGGCCCCAAATTATGATAATATATAAAAATACTTTTAATAGAATGATAAAATACTTTCGAACGAGGCCCCAAATTAAATCAGTGTCTGTGGAATTTAGTGTGGTCTGTGTATTTTTATTTATTGTCTGTGAGTTTGAGTCAATGTGTGTGGCTTTGGCCAAGGTCTGTGATTTCGTGGTCTGGTGTTTTGTCATATGTCCGTGAGTTTTAATATGGTCATGAGTTTGATTCATTGTTCGGAGATTTTAGTCGTTGTGGGATTTTATTCTGGTTCTGGGATTTTATTTAAGGTCTGAGATTTAGTGGTTCAGAGATTTAGTGTATGTGGAATTAAAACCACATACACTAACTAAAATCCTGCATAATGATCAAAACCCACGTACATCGACTCAAACACACATACAAAGGAATAAAAATGCATGCAATGACTCAAAACCCATGCATAATCGAACAAAAAATGCACAAACAATGACTCAAAACCCACGTATAATCGAACAAAAATGCACGGACAATGACTCAAAACCCACGACAATCGAACAAAAATGCATGTATAATGACTAAAATCTGCTGATCAACTATTTCAATTGTTGATCATTATTCCAACTGTGATTTGTTCAGATTTAACTGCATAAATCAAATCGAACAGCTTCAATTGAAAAATCTCACGTAAATTGGGATTATGAAATTTTACCTCATTCGATCGATTGCAAGACATATTAGATGTCGATTCTTCGCTTTTCCAAGAGGTACCACGAACGAAGCTAAATGTCGAATCGTCAATTTGAGAAAAATCGCCAGAACAAATGTGGGTTTTGAAATTTCAATTTCGCACTTTTTGGTTTTGGTTTGCCTTTTATACCGATCGGATGAATTTCTGGGTAAGCGCCTGCGTCTTGCTTAGAATTGAACCGCTCCGCTTTGATGGAAATCGAATTTCCATTTCTAAATATCGCTTTATAAGATACTTTCCTAAATTAATGATGTAAGTATTGAGAATTTGATATGGTTAGGTTCATGGAAGACGATAAAAATATGCTAAAGTCGAAAACTGTTCAAATCAAATTTGTTATAAAGGAGAATAAAATGACTGTTTAGCCCTCCACAAACATTTCTTAGCCCATAGCAACATGCCATGTCAGCAATAATGAAAATGAACCAATAAAAAACCTCCAAAATATTTTCAATTCTATATACGTATAGATATAGATGATTATACTATATTTCATTTGTAATATTTAAAAAAATTATACCGTGATATTGTCATAATTTAGTACTAGTTAGTAGTATAGTACATGATTTTTGTTTTATAATAATAATAATGTTATTTTTTTAAAATTTTGCACTAGAATTTGGTTATTGAATAGCGGACGATGAATTACTATTATTATTTTTACACCTGGACCAATTGGTACCTAAGGGGTTTTGGAATGTTAGCCCGAGTCACAAACCCTAGCCACTGTGGAGCTTATTATGCATTTGAAGTTTGAACTCTGAGCTCCCAAAACCTCCATTAAACCCTGCTCAACCCGTACTGCTAAAACCTTCTCTCAGGTTTTCTCTCTCTGTTCAGTGACAAATAGAAATGCCGCTTGGAGAGAGATACAACGGAGACAAGAGTGAGTCTCGCTACTGTGGCGTCGAGACCGAGTTTGATGACGACGTGCCCAACCTTCTCTCCTTCAACATCAATGGCGGTTTCGATTTTGTTCTCGTTCCTCTCGTCAGTTCTCTACCTTTCCTGCTTTTTTACATTCCACGTTGTGTTTATGATATTGTTCATTCGTTCAATTGTTTTTAGTTTCTCATTTCGTATATTCATGATGAACCGATTCTGTGAATTGTACTAGTAAATGCCTATGATTAAATTCATGGATCTGATTGGCAATTTTGTCAAGTAGGCCTCGTCACTTGTTATTCTCCTTGTGCTATTTGTATGCTGTATGACATGATTGTACTAGTATGAATTGATGGGTAATTTTCGTAAGCAGGCGTATTACGCTCTTCGTGCTATTTGTTTGTTGTGTGTCACAGGATAGAGGTATATCAGTTGTAAATGTAGATATGCATATAATCAAATTCATAGATTGATTGGTAATTTTGGTAAGCAGGCATCATCACTTGTTATTCGCCTTATGCTGTTTGTATGCTCTGTGTGACATGATAGAATTGTCTCACCCGTACTAGTATGAATTGATTGATAAGTTTCGTAAGCAGGCATCATCACTTGTTATGCGCCTTGTGCAATTTGTTTTCCTGTGTGACAAGATAGAGGTATCTCAGTTGTAAGTGTAGATGCATATAATCGAATTCATGGATTGATCGGTAATTTTCGTAAGTAGGCATCATCACTTGTTATGCGCTTTGTGCTATATGTTTGCTGTGTGTAACATGATAGAACTGTCCCAATTTAACTGTATAGTTTTTTAATTGAATTTGATAAATGTGTGACCTATTAATAGTTGGGGCAAGCAGGCATAGATCTTCATATGGTGGGACGGAGGCTTTGTTTCAAGTATTTCATGGATGGGATTTTATTGTTGTTGTGGTGGCTGATTAGCCAGTCATACACTTAATGAGGCTATCTGTATATGTGAATGGCCAATAAGCTCTCATATGCCTCATATTTTGGAACCATTAAGAAAGTTTCTGAAAGGTACCAGGAAACAAAGTGTTCAGTGGGTTAGATATGTATTCGCATCGTGATTAGATTTATACAGTGGAACATTTGGCATCTCTTCTAGTTTTCACATCTGGCTAAAGTTAATTTCCGATACACTATCCTAGTTCTTATTGGCCAGTAAAATCTTACCTGGATGTGATTGATAGTTTGCTCAATCAAGAGTCATGTGTACATGGATAATTTTCCGCTGTATATTTGAAGTAACTATGTGTACTATTATCGGTAAGGAGTCAAAGTGTGAGCTATTGGACTATTGATGTCTGATATACATCCTGTTGTTCCATCACAAATAATAAACATCTTTGGACTTGTTTTTTGTTTCTCTTGTCGAGATTCGAGAGCATGTTGATGTATCCAATAACTGTATAGTGAACAATAGATCATAGAAGCATAAGGTTTGACATGTTATCAACATCAATACATGTATCAAATTTAATATTGAGAAAATGAAACACCTACAACTTTTCACTGTTACGACGTGCCACAATTATTTATAAATTCCATGATGCAGATGGATCCTCATTATAGACCAAGCTTACTCAATGACGAGACTCGCGAGTCGCGGGCACTGCCCTTTGCTGGTTCAGATTTGGTCCTTAGCCCTAATCAGTGGAGCAGTTATGTAGTCGGTTTGTACCTATCTGTTGGATCTACCTATTATTACTAACCTGTTCTAAATCCTTAAATATTTAGTACTAATTAGACCATCCTTTATTCTGATCCTTATGACACGATTTTTTTAATGCTCTTCTGATCCTTGTGATCCTTTACATGTGCCAAAGCAATGTAATGTTCTTCCTTGTGCTTCTTTATGCAACAGTTTGAATTCTTAAGATATAGTATGTTCTGCAATGGAATGATATTGACAACATACTCATCAGGTCTCCTGAAACTAATTTTTCTGTTATAAACTGTAAAGTTTAATTTCAGAGCTTTTTAATAATCAAGCCATTAAATGATCTGTTGGGATTCTAAACTTGGATATATACATGTCAATGTTTTCTGTTTACATGTGCCTCTTATAAACCTTGACTGGGATTCCTGTTGTTATGTAGGGAAAGTGAGCACTTGGATTGACTTGGATTCCGAAGATGAAACATTAAGGAAAGATTCTGAAATTACTTTGAAACAAGAAATAGCTTGGGCTTCACATCTATCTATGCAGGTGGTGTTTTGAAGCTCTATGAAGTTTGTTACTCTGTTACAAACATGATTGCTACCATTATTTAGATCTCTGGCTGCTGGCTGTACTAACTGTTTATCTGCAAGCATCATGTTTTTGGGGTTTCCCTTCCTTGTAATGTACCCAGTGGCATTAAAGCTTCAACTTCCATGTGTTTAAATAATCACAGGTTGTAAATGCATAAGCACCTAACAGTGTTTTTTTTATAGGCCTGCCTTCTACCTACTCCTAGAGGAAAATCTTGTGCTAATTATGCCAGGTGCTTGAATGGAATTCTACAGAACTTAGGCAACCTGCAAGTACTACTCTGAACCAAATTGTATACAGTAATTATTTACTTGTTCATTTAGCTTTTGATAATTTAGGCTTTCTACATAATTGCGGTCTGTTGTATGCATTCCCATCTTTTAATTTGTATTGTTTACTTGCACAAAAGCTGTGGCTTAGGATCTCACTGGAGAAATCTGAGTATGATGCTGATGAGAAGAACCAAGAAAATAGTGTGAGTGATGCCCATCTCATTCTGTATACAAGTCCATCTGCATTCACTGCCTAAATGATTTGATCAAGCTGTAGACTTTCATATGTTAATAATATACTGTATCTTTTGGCAGTGATTGATGAGACTGCTACTAGAACTAGATATTTTCCTGCTTTCAATTATTAATTGAAATCTTTGACTTGGGTGTTTTGAGTGTTTTCTTGTTGCCAGATTGTAAAGATGATACTTGTAATTTGATTTTTCTTTCAAGGTTTTTGTTTCATTTGGTAATTTTTATTATTTGCCTTTTGTCAAGATATCTTACATTGAAGTGTAATCAACCGTCTTATTTTTTCTGTATTTATAGCGGGAAGGCCAGGTTGATTCTTGGGAACTATGGAATTCTTTTAGGCTTCTCTGTGAACACCACAAGCAATTGTCGGTCGTGCTTGATATTTTGTAAGCTTACTCTAGCTTATGGATAGTCTTATAATTAATTCACTTGCCATTTTCTGAATGCGGCTGATGTTTTGTTTTTAATCAGGTCTTCTTTACCGCCTCCTTCTTCAGTCGAACGATGGTTTGGAGAACCTGTCAGGGCGGCCATCATCAATACAAATGTAAAATCCTATGGAGATCTTTTGGCATGTTATTTTAAAGCTGTTCTAGATTTAGCTACTGCTGGACTTGTGCATGACATCGAAATCATGTTGTATTCAGTGGCGCCAGGCCATCTAGAAGTCTAAAATTCCCCTAAATGAGTGATACTTCTTCTCTACTGAGAGATCCTCAATGTATAACTTTCAACTTGGTTTATAGGTCAAGTATTCCAATGGTTTAAAATCTCGGTAAAACTGCCAAAAGAAAGTCTCAGTTTTCCATTTTACATGGCGAAATAACATGGAAGTCAGAAACTTCTTAATATGAAACCTTCTTTATCCTTTATAAAGTTTTCGTATCATTTTTCTAGACACTGCAAAATGTTTTATCGTTTTGAAAATCTGAAATATATATCACAACCTAGATTTTAGTCCATGACTATTCCTTTAAGCAATGCATGTCAAAGACACAACTTGAGAATCTCTTGATGGAACATGGTGGCATTTATCCAGTCAACTGCTGTGGGCTCTGCTGTCATTTTTTATTGATTCAGGAATGGAAGTCACGAGACAGAAAATTTCAGTTAAACTGCTATGTTTTTGCACGTAGTCATTTTTATGAGTTCTGATAAGCCCTTCATGGCCAATAATGGTGATAGTACTGAAATGTTGCATAGTGCTTTCAAGGCGTGAGTTGAGACACTCCATTATATTATTCATAAGATATATCTTGCCACTTGTTAAGTTCTTTGTCAATATTCTGTTTTTACTTTGTAATTTTTCTTTTGCCAGTCTTTTATATCCAATGGGCGGGGTCATCCTTGTTTATCAAAACGTCACCAGCTACTAATAACAGCCTTTTTCAATCACTCGATCCAGGTACTTATATTTGTTTATTAACCATTATTTCTGCATCCGTATTTATAGATGGTTGATTAAGTGATTTTCCTGTATAATAATCTGTCTAGTTTTTTTGATTAGATCTGTTTGCTTCCTTTTGCTCTGACGCACACATGTATATGTACTAGCAAAACAGTGCACGGTATCCTCATGTGATAGTAGAGTGAAGATCAATAGACTTTCATAATAAACGTACATCCAAGAGGCTTTTCAGTATATCATCTTTGTGGTATCTATCCCACTAGTTTGAATATATTACACTGATGTTTGATTAATTTTAAAAGGAAAATAATGAAGAAAAAGAAATGATATCTCCTTTTTGGTCCAATGCCTACCCTGTGCCTTTCTTTTATATAGAGAGTATATAATGACTACCATGTGCCTTTCTTTTATATAGAGTATATAATACAAATATGCAAGGGCAGAGATAGAGGATGCGAGCATTGGCGACCGGCCCCTTGAATTTTCAAATTTCATAGTACTCTGTGAACTTTTGGAAATTTTAGCCTTTTCCCGCCACTTAAATTTCTAAAATAGCATTTGGCACCCCCTTGAATTTTAGTCCTGGATCCGCCCATGCAGAGATGTATATGTATATATGTGTGTGCAGGGGCGGAGTCCGGATTCAAAATGACGTGTGACTATTCAAAAAAGGGGCAAGCTCATTGTAAACAACCCATACTTACAGCGGAGAATGTCATCATTAAAATCCTTTGTACACGCCAATGGATAATATGTGCTTACATAACATTGGAAGTACAAACAAAATTTGTTCTGGGTTAGTAAAATTGGGCATAAAGTTGAACATATTTCCAATGGAAGCATTTGTACTTGCATCAAAAAGGTTTGGGCCAAATATGCTAAAGTTTAAAACTAAGTGTTTCTATTTGTGAAAAACAAAATGCTTCCTTCGTCCCCCAGTTGAGCTGGGTCTGGGTTTTAAGAGTAAACAATATAAATAATTAAAATAATTTAGAACATGTAAAGTGGAATGAATAAAAGTATGAGAGAGTGGATAAAGTAGAAGAGACATTTTCCATTTAAGGTATGAGAAGTTGAGATTGAGACCAAAAAAAAAAAAGGAAAGTGTGAAGTTGAGACCGAAGGAGGAGTATATATAGGAGTATAATTTATTTTTTTAACATTTTGGGTGTCACTGGAGACACCTCGGACATGTCCATGTGTGTGTATATGCATTGAACGGAACATCTGAACTAATTTCATTGCTTCCTGTTACTAATGTGCAGATAGTCATTTCTGGCAAGCCGGTACATGATATACCTGAGGGTGCTTCAAAGGGCACTACTGAAAGCCATGTTGAGGGTTAGTAATAAAGAACATGGCTGAAAATCTGTCTTGGAGAAGTATTTCGGATGTTGAAAAAACAAAAATGTTTCAGAAATAGAAATGGATTTTTTTATAGGAGAAAAATGAAATTTTTAGGCAAAAGAAAACAGTTTTTTCCTAAAGATAATGATAAACCACATTTAATGGACACTATTGTAATCTTCCACCACGCACCGGAGTGTTGGGGGTGGTTTTCCTAATATTTAGGAAAAGCAGTTTTTTTCTTCAGTATCAGACCTGGGAGTAAAAGATTTCAAGTGTATTAATAAGTTTTGGAATTCCATGTTACATCATCTCGATGAACTGAAAAAACAAGACGTTTTAATGAGGTTCCCGAGATGTTATGCCATGATACACGGTAAAGTGGAATAATTCTGGTCTTATCGATTAATGGTGAAATGCTTCACCAGGTTCGTGAGAGCTTGAGAGGTATAATTGTTGTGATTGAACATGGCTTTTCATAGTGATATTCGCTTTCAGGTGATTGTGCACACCTTTAGAGTCATACTTGACGATGTCGCTTACCTATACCAAAAAATGGACCCACTTCCTGAACAAGAGCGCTTCGAGGTAGAGAGACTCTCTACTCTTGTGTGATATTTCTTTCGCCTTCCTCACTTGTTGAACTTACTCGTTGCAACCTACCAGCTTGGGTACAGGGATTATTTGCAGTCACCTTTGCAGGTGGGTTTCCATTTTATACCTGTTTCTTGTTTATTGCTATCCCTTCTGATGTGTAATTCTAATGTTGTGTTTAGTTGACTCATGTTTGTTGCATCCCTACATTGCAGCCACTTATGGATAACCTAGAGGCCCAAACTTATGAAACATTTGAGAAGGATACAGTTAAATATGCCCAGGTATGTCAGGGTTGTTTACTTACATTGACATATGTGACGGTGAAATATATTTAAATGCATTTTAGTCCGTGAAAACAGATCTGTCTTCTACTCTATGTAGCATGGAAACATCTATGGGGTGAACTTACCCAATCCCTGCGGCTTGGATATGTATTTTCTCGGATCCTTTTGAAATATGTATCCTGCCATTTAGATGTATTTATTTTATATGAACAAGATTCTCAAGGTTTGCTTAGTTCTTTAGCTGGAGAGTAAAGAAAAAGAGCCCAGAGGATATACAAGAACTATAACCTATATAATGAATTATTGAATCCTAAATATATAGAAATGTGGTCTTGGTTGATGTATTCATTACATCCTATATAATTTTGACATATTACATATATTGAAAGATATGAAAATTTAACGATCCTTGACGTATCCATATCCTGTTTTTTGGGATTTGCACATTTCATGTATCCAAATCGGTATCTGTATCGATTCTTCCTAGCTTCTAGTTGGAGAAATATTCTGGTGAAAGAAACTTGCCTTCTCTGCATGACCACAATATGATGCAGGCAAATAATTTATTTGTGCTGGTGAAAGAAAACTTAAGCCTCTTGTTTTTGACTTCTGCATGACCACAATATGATGGTGTTATTATAGGCATCCTTTGAGTCCTGACCTACCAAGTCGCTTTTTTATCGTTTCAGATTTATGTTGATATATTTTGTTGTGTTATGACAGTATCAAACTGCCGTTGCTAAAGCTCTAGTGGACAGGGTTCCTGATGATAATGCTGCTTCCGTGACAACTGTAAGTTATTTCGGGCTTCAGCCTGCATATCGTAACATTGGCATCAGTTAAGAGTATGCTGTTGGTTGGTGTTGATGCAGTTTGCCCTTTTCACATGTTTCAGGTATTGATGGTTGTTGGTGCTGGTAGGGGCCCTCTTGTCAGAGCATCACTACAGGTTAACTCTGCAATTCACTTTGGAAATTAGGGATCATGTCAACTGTTAAAAACGCTAAAAATCTGTATTTGGTTGTGCTTCATGGCATTGTTTCACAGGCTGCTGATGAAACAAATCGAAAACTAAAAGTTTACGCTGTTGAAAAAAATCCGAATGCCGTCGTAACACTTCATGTAAGTCATGCAATTTCTCTTTTTTTGTTTTGCTGTTATGTTTGTCCATTTACGATTTCTGCTCGTGTCGTGTGATATATTATAGGCTAGAACAACTATTTTAGTGGATGTTAGCTACATCCAGTTGGTACCTGCTATCTATTATTGCAGTTATTCTGTTAATGCTGCGACAATTTGAATATAGCCTACGCAAGCCACAGCATTAATTCTTTTCTCAGGTCATAAAATTAATGAATTGAGAGAAGTGTCACTATCATCGACTAGGCTGTTCATAATTTCTTATATGATGTAGGTAATAATTTGTCGCTGTTGGAACATAAAAAGGAAGTTCTTACGTCTTATGAAATACTAATTGATAGTCTTGAAAGACCAACTTTATTTATATTCTACTGAAGTTGCATACTTGCATCTTTCCTGCATTTGCAAACATGTTTTTTTTTCTACAAGTTAAATATGTTATACTATTAATCTTAGTTCTGTTATGCAATCTAAATGTGTTGCTGGTGATTTTTTTTTTATGGATGCAATAAGCTGAATTTAATTTAATGTTTAAAATGAATAATGTTACGCAGAGAGTTTGGTCAAGCTAGAATGCTGGGAAAAGGTTGTCACTATAGTTTCTTGTGACATGCGTAATTGGGATGCTCCTGAGAAAGCTGACATATTGGTATGGTACTTATCATATTGTTAAAACTGGATGAAATACTTGCATGATGCATATATTGTCAGTATTTGATTCCACTTAGTGGTCTTTTCTGGATTGAAATAGGTCAGTGAGTTATTAGGATCTTTCGGTGATAATGAGCTCTCCCCTGAGTGTCTTGATGGAGCTCAAAGGTTCTTGAAGGAGGATGGAATCTCGATCCCTTCATCGTAAGTTTTTTTATAATTATAATTATTATTCTTTTTAGGGGAATTTACATATAGCACCCTTTTTAGATAGCCATTGAACGATGAGGTCCCTAATGTTCCAAATATTACATTGAAAAATAAACTTTGACTTTGTCATAAAGTCAAATTTACATTTAACTCGGATATTTTGTGTTTCATAATTGATATAAAGTACTTCAAAATAACCCAAACTTTCAAATCCTAATAAACAAAACCCAAAATATTTCCTACTCTTCTTCTCCCTTGACTGAAAAGACAAAAACTGCAGAAAAAATAAAATAAAAATACAATGGAACTTCCACGGAACAGAAGCTCCAATTGGGCTATAAGATTCTTTCAAATGAGACTAGACTTGAAGTCAAGAGCATATGATGAAATGATGTGAAAATGTAGATGGACCGGGATTGGTACTCACACTGTCACACAAACTGTGTACACCAATGTTGTGTACAATGTTAACACATCACTGATGATAACACCGACTTATAGTTGAGTACTTGAGTTCTCATTGTCAAGAGACTTTGCTATCTTCTTTAGCTCCTTCCATTCAGTTATTAGAACCTCATACATCCTTTTCAATTCCTTTATTATCTGATCTTGTGTGCATTCTTCTTCAAAAGGATACTCTACACTCGAAACAACTGAGCCATGCAAACAGTTAACATTAGAACAATCAAAATATACATCTTGAGTGGATAATGTTTGCACAACATTCAGAGTCATCATAGTCGAATAATATCTTCTGAGTCAATGTTGAGACACCAATGTACCAGCAACACTGGTTCTCAACACTGCAGCAATCTGTCCAGTCAACATCTAGTACATCAATCTTATTGGTATTTGGATAGATTGAATCTATTACAAAAGTACCAAATTCAAAATCTATGATGTATGTGCTTGGCCCTGATGGCAATTGAAAATGTATATGTACTGAGATCAGTACTCAACTACTCACAAACTGTATACACCCATGTTGTACAATGTTAACACAACATGATGATAACAATGAATTGAAGTTAAGTAAACCCAATTAAGAACGCAGCCGAATAACTTGCAAGACTATGAATTTCTAGCAGGTACATTTCTATGCCAACTGACCCTGAGGTGAAATATCACAATCAATCAAAGTAGATTTACAAAAAGTAGATCCAATCTTTGATAGAAACCTTGAACTGCGAATCAACTATTCTAACTTGATAGGCCTAAGTAAAAACCTAGGTAACCCAAGTCAAACACCAGATCACACTACCTAGACTAAGTCTAGAAAACTAGTTAAAACACAAGTGATGAATAATGAACTATGCTCGGCTATCTTTCTTGTGACTTGTATCTTTACTTGGTGAACTACCCCTCTTTATATAGTGTAGAAAACGCCCAGCACGTTAGAGTCCATGTAGTTGCTGTTCTTTAAAATAAAAAAGATATCAGATTGTTCTTGATTCCTAAAACTTCTGCAATTAGATATTCTGTATTATTCATTCTCCAAGTATACTACTCCAGTTCAAGAAGAACTTATATATATATATTAGTCCATATACATTGAACCACTTCCAAAGCAAACTCTAGCAGGTATAAATGAGTTCTGATCAACAACTCCTACAAAGTCTCCAAGTTGATCTCCAAGACATACAACTTTCTGCAAAGTATATATATGTAGGTGACTCCTTGATATATCATGAATCCTCTTGATTCCTTAACCCAAATTGAGTTGGATGATTGAGCAAATTTTGTTTGTTGGAACAAAGTATTTTTATGATATTTGTTTATGTTCATTAGGTGTTCTTTGGTAATGTATAAAATATTCATAACAAACTGTATTGTTGATTTATATTATCTTTGGGTGTTTAGATATTTCCGTATCCCTCTTGTCTCACATAGTCATATTGGTGATTCTTAAGAAGCAAATATTGGACATGCAGGATATTCCTAACTCAGCTGGATTCTGACTCTGCATTTTTTGTATTTATCTTTAATTGAAAGATATTATATATATATATAGTATGTTATCGAGATTCACAAGTATCCCAACATCCATTTTTGTTGTGGCTTTGGCAGGTATACAAGTTTCATCCAACCTGTGACTGCCTGCAAACTTTATAACGATGTAAATTTCAGTGCATCCTGTTTTCTAAAGATTTATTGTTGTTTATTATCTAACTACTAATGTTGCTATGTTTTATTGGGATGTTGCAGATCATGGCACATAAAGATTTGGTTCACTTTGAAACTGCTTATGTTGTCAAGTTGCATCGATAGCAAAACTTGCACATAATAAACCAGTTAGGTGTTTCTGCTGATATCCATTTTTTCTTTTTTTCCTTTTGCTATTATGGGTTTCAATTTATTCTAGTTTATGTCTCTTGTTTAAACAGGTCTTCACTTTTAACCATCCTGAACCTACGACTGAGAACGGCAATCAGCTTATATAAAAGCTTCAATTTGATATTCCCACCGACACTGGTTCCGCCTTGGTTCATGGTAAGTGGCTCTAAAGCATTTATGCTACTTCATCTTACAAGTTCTGAAATTACATGCATGAAGTAATGCAACTTCATTACATGTATGACGAGTAACTTCATCTTATGAGTTCTGAACGAAGGAAAATGGATGCATCCATTTTATATTTAGAGAGTTGTAAATTAGGATTCTTAAATCCCTGGGTTGTACATTCCTGGTTTGAGATTATCTTCCTTGTTTTAGCTTTAATTTCACTCTAAACCTATTAGTTATAAAAAATTCAAAAATATAGCATACTGATTATAGTTGGTGAACGCTTGATGTCGATTGATGTGTTAGTTTTTAATTGACTGTAACATAATTGATGGAAGTATTTTATTTTGAATTTGCTGTTGGAACATGAGATATTAATGTAGTACACTGTGTTTCTGAAAGTATGGCCAGAGTAGTCTTTTGTAATACATCGAATCCTGCTTGTTTCAAGGATATACATTTTGATTACTTCATTTTAAGTGAAGTGGATAATATCTCACCAATAGCCACCTGCCCAGACACCAACTGTTAGAGTAGAAAATGAGGCAAAGGCAATATCCGTGTTACTGTAGTTTTTCTGTTGCATAGGGGGAAGGGTGGGTTTGTCTTGAGTTATTTAAGAAAATACCAGTCTTGACTTATATTTTGCTTTCACCAACAGGATTTGCAGGCTATTTTGATGCAAAGCTCTATAAAGATGTACATCTTGGCATTGAACCCTCAACAGCTACTCCAAACATGTTCAGTTGGTCAGTATAAATCTGTCTATGTTTGTCAATTGTCATTAATTAGTGAAAGCTATAGCCATTGTACAATCTTGATATCCATGCAAGTAAATTGCTCCAGTAAAACACACTATTCAAGCTCATAAATAAATAAAAATGGAACCTATAGCTTGGCCATGGCGTAATGGAGCGGTGCTTTAGATGTTCGTCATTGTCATTGGCTGAGCCAATGGCAGAGCTCTAACTGCTCCAGATTTAGAGTTGCGGCTGAGGCTGAGCATCCTGCTGGGTTATTGTTAACTTTTTATTTAGGATAACTTTAATCTTTTGATTTTATTATGAACTTTATCATTTCAAAATTTTATTTAGCACAAAACTCAAACTGTATGTAAATTTTCCTATACAAAAAATATCATAACAATGTCTATCCACATATATTTCCTTACCTACAACGTCATTCTTCGGTTTTATTGTTAATATATACTTTCGCACATTAAGCTACATGCTGGTTGTGATGTTTACCTGTATGGTTTCCAGCTTTAAAATTTCATTTTATCCAATGAACAGGTTCCCTATATTTTTTCCATTGAGGACACCAGTCTATGTTCAACCCGGTACACCTTTGGAAGTTCATTTTTGGCGATGTTGTGGATCTTCGAAGGTACTTTTTTCCGCCCATAAGTTTGTTTTAGTACCATACTTATTTTATGCATGTTGAATTTATTGTGTACTCACTACATCAAGCTTCTTGGTAACAGTTGATGAAAGAAATGAATAATACAAATGAAAGTCGAGTTATTTATGTCTCATTGTGAGATTTTATAAGATATGTGGGCTCTCATGATCCTGAGGAAGCAAAAGCTTTTATTAATGCTCGTTGTTACATACACATAATTGCCATCTCTGAAAAAAACATTGTGTTGGCAGTCATGGTTTCAACTTGTTGGTTGTAAATATGCAATTAAACTGCATTCTACTATCCAAGCTATATAAATTGTGGAGCCATGGAATGTGGGTTTGCTATGGTATTAATTAGCACCCGAAAAATTGGCTCTAAAACATTGTATGGAGAAGATAACGGATCTGGTATGTTTGAAATGACACACAGGTTTGGTACGAGTGGTGTTTGACTTCTCCGTCTGCTTCTTCACCCATGCACAACAGCAATGGTCGCTCATACTGGGTTGGGCTGTAGGAGGGTCTGTTCACCTTGAAGGTTTCTATTACTGAGATGTTGATGTAAATCCATGAGACGAAAATAGCAATGTTATTTGTTGTATGTTACTTGCGAGCGAACTGAAGTTGTTGCTTGCTTATGGTTATGACAGTCAAACAATTCAGGTCCTTTGTTCATTCAAGGCGTACATGGAATCTTCTTTTTCTTCTTTTTTAATCCGGATTTGGTATAGTTGATATCAAATCTATATTCCATAGTACTATCGATTTCAATTGCATTTCTTCCCTTTTAACACTATGT